>PHWZ01000134.1:0-80778 GCA_004379285.1 Botryotinia calthae | reverse complement strand
GTTGCCTTTTCGCCGGATGGTAAAATAATAGCTTCCAGCTCTGGTGATAAAACGATCCGGCTCTGGGATGTAGCAACGGGCGAATTGCTTCAAACACTCGAGGGCGATTCGCGTTCGATTAGCTCGGTCGCCTTTTCGCCGGATGGTAAAGTGGTAGCTTCCAGCTCTTATGATAGACCGATCCGGCTCTGGGATGTAGCAACAGGCGAATTGCTTCAAACACTCGAGGGCCATTCGGAGTGGATTAACTCAGTTGCCTTTTCGCCGGATGGTAAAATAATAGCTTCCAGCTCTAATGATAAAACGATCCGGCTCTGGGATGTAGCAACGGGCGAATCGCTTCAAACACTCGAGGGCCATTCGGATTCGATTTATTCGGTTGTCTTTTCGCCGGATAATAAAGTAGTAGCTTCTGGCTCTGATGATAAAGCGATCCGGCTCTGGGATGTCGCAACAGGCGAATCGCTTCAAACACTCGAGGGCCATTCGGAGTGGATTAGCTCGGTCGCCTTTTCGCCGGATGGTAAAATAATAGCTTCCGGCTCTGGTGATAAAACGATCCGGCTCTGGGATTTAGCAATGGGCGAATCGCTTCAAACACTCGAGGGCCATTCGGAGTGGATTAGATGGGTTGCCTTTTCGCCGGATGGTAAAATAATAGCTTCCAGCTCTGGTGATAAAACGATCCGGCTCTGGGATGTAGCAACGTGCGAATTGCTTCAAACACTCGAGGGCCATTCGGAGTGGATTAGCTCAGGCGAATCGCTTCAAGCGTTCGAAGGTCATTCAGGCCTAGAGGTATCCTCAGCTTTTGAACGCTACTCTATATCAAACCATTGGATAGTTGAAATAGTAGATGGAGAAATGCGAAATACGATTTGGCTACCTCCAGACTATCGACCATCTAGTACATCTTTTTATAAGGGAATTATAGCTATGGGACTTCCCTCTGGTAGCGTTTTCATCTTGTCCCGGTCAAAACGAGTTTTAGTATAAATTGTTTCTTAGTTACTACACCATTGTTATCTATATTATAATATCTCTTCTTATTTTTCGCTTTCTTTCTTCCTCTCTTTAATAGAGAGGTTGGGGGAAGTCTGTGATTATATAGACTTTCGATTTGCCACCTCAATTCTAGTATATTCTAGTATGATTACATAACAGTTTTCATACCGCAAAGAAACACAAGGAATACTTTCAGTAGATGTGGCTTTGAACCAATCGTCATTAAAATCGAAGGTTTGAGACAAAGATAATATTGACTGGTGTGGTACAGATAGAGGGGTAGGATAGGTCACTGCTTGATACACATTCTATGAAATCCTCTCGTCGTAATTCCAACCAATTACAAAACACATTTCAAACCGCCCTGTTATAAATAGGGTTTTTAAGATCTATGTAGTAGCCTGTAGAATGTTAGGAAAAAGCGAAAAAAGTTTTAAGTCTTTCACTTGGATAGAGGTATGAGTTAGGGGGGAACGATTATAGATTTGATACTTCGAATTTATAAAAGTACGATTCGAACTCAGGATACTCAATTGACAATTTGTGTAATGATTATTAGTTTGAGTTTGATCGGAAGCTGTCTTTACGTATGATTTATCCCAATGAGCTATACACAAACCATACACAAGCTACAATCAATTGACAACGAGGCGTTGAATTTAGTATCCAATCATAAGCATTTGTTTGATACCGCAGGTATTTTCTAGAAGCTTTCATTGGTTCAATAACGTCCCTCCCTGCGTAGAGAGACACCCTGTGTGCCGAGACCGACCAATAAAATCTCAAGAATTCTGACTTTGTCTTCGTAATATCTCTTTGAAACCAATAACAGTAAAGATTATTCATATTCAGGCTTGCTATTATGTTCTTCACACTGTTTCTCTTGATGTATCGATATATTTATCTCGAAATTCATCCTATTTCGTTGGTCTGTCTCGGCACACAGGGTGTCTCGCTTTGTAGGGAGGGACGTTATCTCCTTTTACACTTCCAGGGATTGGTAATTACTATCTACCTACAAGAAAAGATCAGTTCGTTTCCTACCCTATGAATTAGGGTAAGGCTTTGATGATGAAACCCTATTTTTCAGCTCAACTGGCAAAAATGCCTAATGACGGTTTACGAACTTCCTTTCTCAGCTTGGCAATGAAAAACTGCCTTGCTGCGGATTCGAATGCCTGTATACGAACTCCCATTTTCAGTTTAGCATGAATTAATCCTTGTATTGAGATTACGGAATTCCGGCATCAGATCTTATAAAATATCGTATTTCAAAATACGGTATTCGGGATTGAGTATCATCAAAACAGTATAACACAGGACCTGTTTACGAAATCCGAGTTCGCCATTTTTCAAGCAGCATTCATTAGGAATGTCACGTTCAAGTAAGGGTGGTTTTATACCACTAAACCACAAGCCCTTGTTGTATTTGTTGAAGAGGATGAACGAAATAACCACTATGTTCAAATAGCAAGACTAGCTACAACATCTAAGAAGATGATATGCACTGCTCTTGATCAAAGACTCGCCACCGAGCGTGCAGATTACCGCAAGTGCACTATGGCTTTAGTACAGTCATCACTTTTTTGTTGTTGAGGATATCAAGATTAGCATGTCCACTTTAAAGATCTGAAAATTGATGTCTTGATTGAAAGCTCAATAATTAATGTCTAGTCAGATGCACATGCGATTCTATAAGTTTTACTTTCCACGCATAACGATTCTACACATGCGAATAGTCTCTCTGATATATTTAGTCTGGAGTTCAAGGGCAAGACACATGAGTAAACCTGCGATCCAACTTTATCTATTTGCCACCTTGGCATCAACGCCTTTGCTTGTTTCGAGAGAACTCGACGGGAATTATTATATATATATATATAGTCTTAAGTGATCACATCAAAGAGCCCGAAGAAACTTGTATGAAGATGACTGTCTAAAAGTTCTGGACGCTAAATTCGATTTCGAGTATCACATTGCACATCCTGGTCTATCAGCTTGTCTAATCTTAAAAGAACAAGACAAGAGTGAACGGGATAAAGAGTAGATGATTGATCACTCTTGCATTTTCAGATTGGTATATAGGTTCTGAAACTGCCCTCCAACTCCTATACAACACAAGAACTCAAGCGGCTTTAGCTCACTTGGGAGAGCGCCAGACTGAAGTTCACTTCAGCCCATTAATCTGGAGGCACTGTGTTCGATCCACAGAAGCCGCATTCTGCGAGTTGAGGCCAACCTCATCCGAAATTCTTTTTGCAATTTCTGAAGTTGCTCCATTGCACTAATCAGAAGCCCCTCTGAACCCCTCTGAACCCAGTTCCCCACTATCGAGATCGATAGCTTTAAATCCCTGTTTTAACACCCCCACTTGGTTAAAAATTTTCTTTTCTAATTTTTTTCTCCACTTTCCAAAACCGTCAAAATATAAAGATATAAGCTTGACATCATTTATAAATTCAAGGCCGGATGGTGTAGTTGGTTATCACGTGTCCTTAACAATCACCAGTTGTTGAAATACGGACAAGGTCCTGGGATCGTGCCCCAGTCTGGTCATTACGTTTTTGCTCATTTTGTCTCTTGAGAGTTGAAATGTTCTACGTTTTTTGGTCTATAGCTAGCTTCCTTTTTGTGTGTCTTTGTGGTAGGTATTCCTTGGAGTTTTGAAGCGCGAAGGGTGTGTGTGGAGAGGAAACTCATGTGGGAATGGGGCCGGGGGTCTCGAGATGTAAAGAAGAGTGTTGCTCCATATCAGAGAAGTGCGAACAGTTCCATAAGCTAGCTACCAGACAAGACAGAAGTGGTTCTTTGGCGCTACGCAGTCACTAACTATCCTTTGAATTTCTATACTGGGAACAACAAACAGCATTTTTAAATTCGACTAGCTTAACTTGATTGATTGGGTGGTATTCATGTTTGAGAGGAAAACGAAAATCGAAAGCATCAATTTGTTCACACAATCATGATATCAGCAGCATAGATAGCTTAATGAACATAAAACTATATTTAGCTCAAATAATCGTTACTGAAATAGTTTTCTTGACTGATTCAAATGGGTCCAGCCCGCTGTGAAGTTGAGTGAATCCAATCCATTTGAACTTAATATAGACGCCGCCAATGGAAGTGTTTTTCTGTTTGGCTCGCTGCAATATGAGCGCTATTCCTCTCGGTTTCCAACCGGTCTGCTTCTGAAATGATACCTGTATGTAACATGTATATGTCTCTCCATAGCCGTATTCTGGCTACTAACTGTCAATGTCTAGATCTCCTTCCTTGTAGTATGTTGAATGAATAATGTTCCGCTACCCTCTAGCATATGTGCTAATCCTATCTTATCAATAATTTGAAGATCCTCCAGCAGTGGTATGATTTTTTGCACCCGGCTCCCAGGATACTATGCATGCAGCTACACAAGCCAGGTGTTGAATAGCCCAGTCTGACTGTTCCGGCCATGCGCAGCCACTATACTCAAAATGATCCAGAATATATATCAGCCATTAAAGCTGATTGTCGTTCCCAATCAGCAATATCATCCTGCATAATACAGATTAAATCAATCCACATGTATTGTATATTCAGTCTATGAGTGAGTAGTACCGCATCCCGAAATATTAGAGAGAGAGTCGATATACCAATGCCATTGGCGTTTACACTGTAGTTTTCCAACCTTCTTTTGATAAATTAAGACAATCCCAACGGTGGCTTAATGAGGTATGTTCTATCAGACGAGTTTGGGCAATTTTTCTTGTTTCCACTAGTAGAACCTTGTTCTTCGAAATGCATTTCTTTACATCAAGAAAGCGATATGGAGTTGATAATTCTGATGCACCGGCACACTCTTTCCTGTGGCTTAAACAGTATCTTAATAACCATGGGCCCATGATGACTAGAGCACTTTTCAAATCGAGACTTAGAACCACATGTGGTGGTATCTTGAATGGATGTGATGGAGCACTTCTAGGAGATTGGCGTGGATTATAATCTGTATTGACTAATCAGCATTTATCTAGCTTTAATCTGTTTCAATTACAATTTATTACCAGGTAATTCATAGATCCCAACTCTTGACATTCATCATCTATCAACGTCGATATATCACGTAGGATTTGGATGCTATTGCCTGAAGTTTTTGCCCTGACGTCGACCATTTCCTCTCTCATCGCAGGCCCATCTCGGCGAATATACTGGTGCACTCCATCATGGATCACTTGTCATCTTTTGCAAATATTAGAATTATTATTCTGGGATGTTAAGTTGAAGTCTATGTATATATGATAAAAAACAAGGAAACTAGAGTGGCTCAGTTGGCACGCAGCGCAAGGGGAATATCTCATCTTAATTTGGATGAACACAACGTGCAAATGAATCAGGATTACTTGAGCAGTTCTTCGGATGAGAGAAAATGAAAAGATTTGAGTGAAGCATAAAATATATTGGAATATTAAAAGTTCGGAGGTTGTGAGAATTTCGTTACAAATATGTTGGAATTATTCGGTCTTGTATGATAATGAATACGTGCACCAATCTGCTCTGAGGATTCCTGACAAATAAACCAAATGTATACCGCATGTCTCTAGAGATGGAAGTGTTTGCAATAATATAACCCATAATCAGAAGTGAATTGGGTAATGCATCAGCTAGTACAATGCAACAAGGATCAGTGCAGTATATGGGCTATCAGAGACTATCGATCAAGAAGACTGCAAGCATGTATTCCGATGTTGAGATGATTTGAAAGATTTTGGAATCATTTTTGTTTGAATTAGCAGCGTATGAATTTTTTTTTTCCGAGCCTGCCTTCTCTTCCACCACCCAGTATTGTTGATTCCACTTAGATACTTAAATGGTCTCCCAATTAACCAATTTAAGTAGAAGAAAGAGGCTTCTTGCTCATAGTCTGCTTAAAAGCTTGCAACGCCAGAGCAGGTGTGTAATAAGGAACCTCATGACCAGCCCCAAAGACTCTCAACCAGCTCAAATTACCAACAGTTTTGAAGGTTCCTCCAGCAACACCATTTACATTGTAGTTTGCAACGGCAGCAGCGTTGAAAGCGGCGGAGCTGGCGTAGGTGATAGCGTTGGCGGTTGCGAGACCACCAAACCAGTTGCAAATCCAATCAGCATCACCAGCCCAGATGAGGACTTGAATACCGGATTGAACGACTGAAGAGAGAGTTGGAAGGAAAGACCTTGAATCTGTTTTGATATTCATTAGTTCAGTGAAAATAAATAAGGATTATTGAGTAACTTACCATCTCCAGTAGCAGCAAATTTCTCATAAGGAGCATCTGGACACTCAGTATAGGTAGACTTGGCACCAATGGCCTTCACAACCGCTGCGCTTTGCAAATATGTAACATAAGTCTCTGGTGGATATGGATCGTTTGATGGTTCTCGAATATCGTAAACATCAAAGTTTCCATTTGAAAGTGGTCCCTCGATGTCATCATAACAAACATCATCAGCATTTACACAGGCTGAGTTTGTACCAGTGGTCGATGTACATTGTTTCAAAAGAGGAAGACATGACTTGGTATACGTGTTGAGATAGGAAGTGTGTTGAGCGGCGGTGATGAGTGATTTGTATGTGTTATTGTAGGAGTAGTCGACATATGCCTTGTAGGAGATGATAGGATCATACCATCCGTTGTTGATACCTAAAGCAACGAGATCAATTGTTTCACCAGAAAGAGTGCCAGCAGCAATCTTGGCATTTTGTTGTTCAAGATAGTATGCAAATTCTGGTCCATAATGACCACCATAAGATTCTGTGAAGATACCAAAGTCGCGATTCTCGTAGGCGGGGAAGGAGGCATAGAAAGCTTGGAGAAGTGTCCAGACGTATGGAGCAGCGGTAACAGTGGAAGTCACAGAATCAGTACCGTAGGAGAAGCCTACTCCAATCGGTTTATCAATATAGATCATGTTTGCGAATTCGTTGAAACTGTATGGATTGAGGGATGGAGTTGATGCTCCATTGTAGAATTGACATGGACCATTCTCTTGGAACAACCCAATCATAGAAGAGCATCCAGGGCCTGTTCTTTGTTAGTAAAATGCAGCTTAACAGGAAAGATATTGTCTATACCTCCGTTAAACCATGTCGCCAATGGTGCGGTGGTTGGACTGTTTCGACTTTCGAAGAACCAGAACCACATATTCATACCCTGGTACGGATGTCAACATTGTATTAGTCTCTGGGGATTGTGTTACACTCACAGTTCCGACAGTCAGATATCCAGAATACTGGTTCACACCTGGGGTGGTCTCGCAAATGCCAGAATTTGTGACAAATGCAAGTGTGGAATCGGTGGCGGCATGATAGAAGACAGTATGATTGACTCCATCACGAAGCTCGAATGATCGTTTGTCTTTCTTTCCTTCAGTGGTAGGGGCAGCTAGAACAGCCGGAAGAAGACAAGCCACTAGGGAAAGCGAAGGGAAACGCATCGTGATAGTAGTTGAAGAATTGAATTGGTGATGGTTTAACAACTTCAACTCTTAATATTGGCTATTTATCTCGAACTTATATCTTGTCTGCCATCACTCCATCCCCCTCATCTCAATGCCCAATGCCATACGACTGAAAAATCGAGATACACACTCGGAGATCATTCCAAATGAAGTAGGTCTATAATTTCAGGTACGAGAAACCTTTCAAAAGCTTAAAACCCCGCCGGCACTAAAGGTAAAGTCCAAGAAATCTGGACGATCATGGAAGGTAATCTCACAAAGTTCTCCAATTGCCGTTGATAAGACCAACGCATCTACCCTGTATACAACGGTTAACTTCGCATAAATTACAAAGTCCCGAGCCTAGGCAGGAGATTCAACGGATATATGCATAACATGCAGGCCAAATGTTATATTCGGATCCCTCAATTCCCCAAAAGGCAGTTGGTGATGGGCTTGGCAGCAAATGATAAGCTTTTCGAGGCAGAGATCTTTTTCCAGGGTGTCAGATATTGACATTCCTGTTTGGGAAGTTTTAGTGATTTAGTGGCGGAAGATGTGACTTGTCAAATAGATTGATGCTTGTACAGCATGTACAGCAAATGAAGATACAAGCGGCAGGACTATGATGGAACCTCAATCGTAAATGTGGAAAATACCGCAGTAAACGACGGCCTGTTGAAGATATGACAACACGAAATATGTCAGATGAACATTCTTGTGACACACTTGAATTGATTTCACCATCTTGAGATGTATGGCGGGCTCTTTTTATTGATTGAATGAATTGCTTGAATGAAGTTGAGAAATTGAGGTTCCCCAGTTGCAGGGTCTTCAGCACCAGCACCTTTAGCCGAGCATAGGCTCAGGGTCGTGCGAGATCCGCCCGCCTTGGAAAAAATTGGCTTCTGTTGGCAAAACGTGTTTGAAAACTTGGCCCTTGGCAATCCGACGACAGAGAATACTACCAAGGTACTGCTTTGGAGTTTGGTATAAAATGGAACTCATTGTATATATTGACAACTTTTTGTTCTGTTCTTCAAGTTTTGTCTCAAATATTGTCGACGATAAGATACCCTGCACATTTTGCTTGTGTCTAGACGATGTAGACCTCCCCTCCCCTGTGAATCTTGTCGTGATATCCCTCCTGCAACTAAACGATAGAAACCTGCCCACAAAGTAAAGTTCCAATCGCAGCTCCAATCAATAGCGTCATGCAGCGACGTGATGGATTACCACCTCTCACGTGAACTGTATACCTATGCAGGTGACTCGCGAGATGAGCAGCTTGCGTTACTTCTAAAAATTCCTTGACGATTATTTGTGCGAAAACCCAGCCCCATCGAAGCGATTAATTGAAACCTCGCATCTCCTTGTCAGCTTCAATGCAGTAAGATGAGTTAGGGACTTGCTTGTAGAGCTTCGTGTAAACACTAAGAGTATGATTGTTAATTGCAGTCATTTTCCATAAAGCAAGAACGTGGAACAGATAACTCACAATTACTGAGTTAAACTGCTTCGGCGTACCTCTTACAAATTTAACTCTTACCCTAGCTTAGTGTGAATGTGGAAATAAAAGCCTGAAAATTTACGATAATGGACCTTGGCAAACTGGAGGGATCATGTTCATCAGTATTGCACATCACCAAAAAAAAATTAACAATTGAAATGAAGTAATTCTATTCAATAAACTAATTACTTTTGCATCCTGGGTATCATCTTCAACCTATCCTCCGCCATTTGTTCATCTCATCCATAAATGTCATGATCTTCCACAGACCAAGGTATAAAGACTTGTCGTCCCTCTTCAGTAAGTCATAACCTTCAACTCATCCAGGATAAGAAGCATTATTATCCTGGCCAAATACATAAAAAAGAAAAAAAACAGAGAGAAAAAAAGAACGCCAAGGGTATAATACCATGAATGACAACCAAGCATCCATAAATCATGATATCCAGATCCCAATCGCGTCCATTACTGCCTCTCTCCTCGTGTAAACATCAATAGAAGTTCACCAATTAATCATTTTTGAACCCATCATGAGCGGCATTGCCATGATGAGCTTGAGGAACGGCTGTAACCCCATCTCCATCGCTGCGACTCTGTCTTTCTCTTCCCTCCCACTCTGGCTTCTCTTTCTCGGCATCACTTGTACTTCTGCTCTCAACATCTGCAGTTTCAAAGCCATAGTGTCTTGCCATCTGTTCAACCTCAGCTGGGGATAAGTATGGCAAATCTTGAGAAGCCTTGACGTATGAGATGTTTTCGACGAATCCCTTCGCGAAAATGATATCGATTTCCTCGAGAGATCTGCGCTTGGTTTCTGGGTAGAATAAATAGATAATTGGGATGAAACAGGCGTTGACAACAGCGAAGAAGAGGTATGTACCCCAAGAGATATTGGCAATCATGATAGGTGTGACCATAACAATGGTGAAGTTGAAAAGCCAGTTGGAACAAGTTGAGACTGCATTAGCTCTAGCACGGGTGCGGAGAGGGTTGATTTCAGCTGGGTACAACCATGGTAGTGGCAACCAGGTGGCTCCGAAGAAAGCAATGTAGGTGAAGAGACCAACACCAGCGCCCTTGGCACTTGGTCCTTGTCCATCTTGTGGGATAAGACAAACGAAGACGAGGACCATGGAAAGACATTGTCCAATAGTACCAATGATGAACAACTTGCGACGGCCAGCCTTCTCAATGATGAACCAGGATACAGTAGCGAAAATAGAGTAAACAATCATGTTAACACCTCCAAGGAGAAGAGCCAAGTTCTTCGAGGTACCGATGGAGGTTTCGAAGAGAATTGGGAAATAGTAGATAACTGCGTTACATCCACCGAGTTGTTGGAAGAATTGTGAAGATGATCCAAGAAGCATGCGGCGGAAATGTTGGGTTTTACCTCCCGTGAAAAGAGCTGAGAAAGGAGTTTTTGTAGCGGCTCCTGATGCCATGATACTATCCATGATAATAGTCTTCTCCAATTGAACTTGGGGATCATTGTGTTCAAGACCAGAGAGAGCGGCAATAACATCGAGTCCCTCTTCGTGGCGTTCTTTAGCTAAGAGCCATCTTGGAGATTCTGGGAGGAAGTAAGTTCCGACAATGAGGATGACACCGAAGAAGACCTGGAAAGCAATTGGGAATCTCCAGGTAAGGTTATCTGGTCCATAAGAAGCACCGTAATCGATCCAGTAAGCAATCATAGTACCGAAAGCGATGACTCCTCCTTCAATACAGATGAGTAATCCACGGTTGGTAGATCGACTACATTCTGCTTGATAGGTGGGGATAGTGGATGTGTTGATTCCATTTCCAATACCAGTGATCGTTCTACCAATGATGAATTGAGCAGTTGCGTTAGAGCCCTTAATAGCAGTAACTTGAATAATAACTCCAAGAATCATGATAACTCCACCGAGCATCATCTGTAAAAAATTTCAGTCAGAATTTCTTATCTTATCGGAGCAGTCCGGGGATGCGGGGAGATGGGGTAAAACTTACAGCTCTTCTTCTACCAGTCGAGTCGCCATACCACAAAATGAAAATAGCACCAAGTAAACATCCAATTTCGTAGATAGCTGTTACGAAACCTTGGTAAACACTGTTATCTTTGGTCTCTGGGAAGTAGTTGTTGAAAGGGTCTGCGGCGATGATTCCTGACATAACACCTTGATCGTATCCAAACAACAAGAATCCAGTTGTGGCGATTGTGGAGACTAGAAGACCCAACTTGCGGCCGTGAAGACCAGCAAAGGTCTTTTGCGTTGTCGATACCTCAGGAGAGGTCATGTTGCCTATTATGTATGGTGTATCTGTGGGAGGAAATCTTCAAGATTTCGAGAACGTCTGGTTCTGCCAGCAACTATCAAAATCTGTCAAGCACAACGCTTTTGCGCTACTGAAATCAACTTGTGGAGGTCTGGAGAAATAGAGGCAGGAGATATGGGATGGAATTAATAGAAAACTGGAACGAGGGGGAAGATCTCTTGCTATATACCTGTTGATCAATCCCCCATCCTTTGTCTTACATACTCAGTGGGTCCAGCATCTGTGATAGAATCATAGAAGGAGAGTAGAGTCCACATTTACACATGCTTAATCTTCCAACGTCGGAATGACAGCTTTAGGAAACCCGCATAAAAGCTGCGACCTAGTCATCGAAGTAACCGCCTACAGGGAAAGTGTCAGTTTGGCACAGCATTTTTACAGGGAATTTCAAGGCTCGTTGGTTGGAGGATCGCGATGCTGTGAGAGTTGAATGTTTTCATGTGGAGCACCCAAGCATTGGGCTTGAGATCTGCATCGAAATCATGAGTAGCAAAGACCCATATAAGAAAGCGGTGACTGAATCATTAAGTGAGAGTAAATTTTAAGTTCATATGATTGGATGATATTGTCAGAATTAAATGAAGAATCTTACTCTTCGACCATAAACCAACGGCATTTGCGTGACTAGTTTGTTCTTGTAGGGGTATGAAAAGAGAATTCAATAGACCCACAGCAGACGTCACTGGCTGGGTAAAAGGTGTGTGGAGTTTTCAATATTTGAGTGTGGGATTGAGGAGGAGATTGTGCCTGTGTGCTCATGAGAAGTGGGACGTTGTTCTGATTCTTAATCTTCGGAGTGGAGGTTAGCATGGTTACGGGGAGTTTTTGTTATCCAGGGACTAATCCCTCTAGAGACATGTGCTCGTCCCCATTGTTATGATTCAGATACAAAAAGACACGAATATAATAAATACAGTTTCAACGAAGTAAATCGGAATGGAAGTAAGGTTCCTAAAAGACGGAAAGGCTTTTTTTTGATTCTTACTTCGAAGCTTATCCGGTCGGCACATGGGCTAGCGAACTGCTGGCCCGACATTTAACATCTTGGCCGCAATAGCTACCTCGGTAAATGCTAACTTGGCGTTCACCAATGAAGGGGCAAAATTAACTTTCTTGAATTCCAACATATGTCAAGCCAGGCGAGTATTTTCCAGAGAAAATATTTTCACCAAGCGCGCAAATCATGGTTTCAACGAGAAAATGACGGTGATCTACCCCCAGAAAAATCCTTACATGTCAAACGTTATTTCAACCAGAATTTTACGGAAATGAGATGCAAAATAACGTCATAGAGGAATTCCCACGCCAAGATAGACCGAGGCAGATCCGAGATAATAGATGGGATCTTTTGTGTGTGTGAAATCTGAAGGACCCTGCAGCGGAAAAGTTAATAGGCGGAGGAAAGATTCAGTGGGTGGCTGGCTCGAAGTTGGTTACACTTCCCAGAAGTGACTTCTGGGAATGCATCGGGACGAGTGAGATGGAGAGGAGAAAGAAAACTTGTGGGACGTGTTCCGATGTTGTGGATTTAAAGTGGTTTGGTGGATTTTATGGAGTGAACTTAATGAACTGGAGTAACGGAGTCATTAACAAACGTGTATTTGGTTCCACTGTGGGTTAATGGGTTCCAACTTTCTCTTTCATGGAGAGTAATACAGCACTTATTTTCTCACACCCCAATCCCCAGTTCCGAGAATAATGCGTTGGTGTGGACGCTAATGAATTTCATGGAGAAGCACGACTCGTATTTAGGTCGTTTATCCGTATCGATAGGTGATAGCGTATCATTGCAGGCAAACGAGCACTTTTTATCGAAACCAAACGCAGGCGAATGCTACTCCATGAGTCCACCTTATGTGTATTCCGCCATTACGTATATGAAAGGAGGGATTAAGAATGAAGAGAATGAAAGTAAGAGATATCATTTTGTTGCAGCCTTGAACCCTGATTTGCTGGCTAGTTTTTCCGATCATCCCTACTGGTGAAACGCGTAAAGATGGAGAAATTTGGTGGAGAATGGAGACAGTTGTGGAGATGCTGGGTCCTCCACAACCTTGAAGTTACATCTAACTTCCCCAATCACAGACCATCAAACCACGATTTCGAAAACTCCGAAGAACGTGACTGGGTTCTTGAATAAGTATCCCGAGAAATCGTCTCATATTATCTGGCGGTTTGCTTCAGTGACAATGTTCGGGACTGCAGAGCATGATGCATCGCTCGTAGCAGCAAGAGAGTCTCTTTGACCCGCGAGTTTTACTAGCAATATCCAAATTTAAGCTACTAACTTGAAATCGGTGTCCTACTCGGTGCGTAGTGGTGTCGATCACAATCATTCGCCAAGGATGTCTATCCTCAAATGGTGAAAATCCAAACAAACATCGTTTTTTGTTATCATCAGTTTTCCATCCATAGAAGTGATTGAAAGTTAAGACACACTTGTGTCTGAAACTCAAGATAAGACGAGGAGCGGTCTATAATCATAAAATGGGGGCAACTCTGTATCCCATTATTCGTTCGGGCGGGAAAATCGGCATAGATGAGTACGAACAGAGTATCAGAGCTCCAAGGCATTATTGATAACAATATCTTTGGCCGGAAAACTCACCTGAAGTAGCAATTGCGACAGGGACAGCGTCAAAAGCTGGAGAGTGAAGAAGGAATGAACGATTTGATTGCGGCGGGGAAAGGGTGGAGAATAAACTAACAAAATGAAAGAATGAGGTCATTATCTGACTACATATATTGTCCTCTCAATTATTGATCAGGGAGTTATTACGCGATGGATTCGTGGAGGTCATCACGACAGCTTCGTAATCTAAAACAAATTTTGTCCTGCGAAATTAAAGATTGAATAAGATATAATTCTTGCAATCTCGGAACTTCATAAGCGACGTTTAGACATCGTGAAGTAGGAGTCTATGGTGAGTATAGTCGGACGGTGTTGCCTTGTCAGTCTATGTCGTACGGTTGATCTGTCCCTTTCTCCTTTAACTTGTCAGATGCAAGTGATCGAGTTGATCACTTCTGTTCACAGCAACTGTCAATAAGCAGACCGATGATCCTATTGAAGGATTAACCTGCACGAAACCCTAATTATGGATCTCAGGGGAAACAAAATTGGAAATTATCGGTGACATATATTGAATGATAAAGCTAAAAGGGTGAAGGCTTTGAGCTACAACTACGTATCCTACTAAACTCGAACAGGTAAGAAATTTGTGAAACACCCTTTGGTTCTGCCATAGTTGACACATCACGTTACTTTCCTGTCCATAGGTTCCTTTGATCATCGGAACCACCTCCACCGCGCATTAACTTCTCAGCCAATTCCTTCGCTTTCTCCCTTGACGCCAAATTCTCTCTCTCAATCATGCTTTCTGTTGCATAGCATTTATATTTCCCATCCTGTATGGCTCTTTTCTCCTGCAGCTTTCTACGCTCCTCTTGATCTGCTCTCTGATTGAATGAAAGAGTCTTTCTCATCGAAGACAAATCACCCTCTTCGTAAGCAGTAGGTTTATCGACCCAAGCGATACCCTTACCTTTCCCTTTTCCATCCCGCCTCAATATACCTTTTGGCGAAGCTTGCTCATTCTTCTTTGCAGTCTCGACTTCTGCTCGATAATTTAATTTTTCTCTTTCAAACTTGGTGTGGGCTGCTTCGCGTTGCGTACGAATTTTCCATTGGGCTGGACTCTCATTTGGCAGCAGACGAGAATCCCGAATGGCTGGTACGGGAAAAACAACGGGGAGATGTTCAAGATTTGGGTTCAACCTTCTCTGGGGTTGTGTTACTTTTGGAACTAGGGGAGATATCGGACATATTTGGATATTTTTTCCTGGCCGATAGACGGAAGGTCGCTCCCTTTCTTCATGTGTCGATCGGGATGCCGGCGGTGAACAATTCTTTTCCGGTAGGTAAATGCCACTATAGAGTTTTCCTCGACGAGGAGGTTCCGGTAAGCCACCACTATGGGCTTTTGATTCAGCCCTTGCCTTAGAAAGTTCTTGTTTCAGATGCGCCCGGAATGGCGGTGAAGTACCTTCCGTGTATGCTCTCCCTTCTCGCTCCTCTGATACCAGTAGCTCATGTCCATATCCATTTCCACCACGGCTCCTAGACTCTGGTCTTTCTCTTGCCGGTGATGCGTGTCCAGGTCTGGCATATGCTATAGGACTCTCATCTCGGGGTCGCGAATCCTTATTCTTGCTTTTATACACCAATTCTGTCGTGTTTTCCCAAGTCCCATCCCTATTCGCAAAATCTTTGAGCTGTTCTGCACCCTTCAGTACCTCTTCAGTAGTCGCGATAGCTCGATTGACACCTTTTAAAAGATTCTTCCGCGTACTTTCGTCATCTTGCCTTTTTGCTTTTCGGTGGCCTTCGCTCGCTACCTATTCCTTGTTTAATTTTCTTCTAGATTCAGCTAGTTGTCTTGTTCCCGTAGGTATCTTTGGCGATCTCCTTCTCTGACTCGATGTAGTTTTTCGATTCTGTCTCCCGCTTCCATTGTTTATGATATCAATAAGCGATTGTCGGAGAGGATCTTCACTATGTCGGACATTATACTCAATTCTATCATCATTTGAATTTCCCGACAAAACTCCAGTCCCCGAAACATTGTTCGGATATTGCACATCAGTGATAACTACCTTATCGCAACCATCAGCACCAGGTACTATATCGTACTTGATCTGTGCTTTGTTATCTCTAAAATCTTTCAGAGCTCGGTCTTGCCATCGAGCATCGATTTGCTCTTTTCCAGCTCGACGACGACCTTCCATTTCCAAGGTTTCCTTTTCACGTTGAAGATCTCGCAATCTGATCTTCGTATCTTGCCAATGTGTAAGTTCTCTCGATTTTGGGGCTTCGCGCTTGAATGCCGCATCTGGGTCTTTGGGGAGAGGGCTCTTTATAGCAAGAGCAGCATTGCGTAATGAAGATGGGGCCTCTCTTGATGCGTTGGCAGGAGTTTGAATTCCTGGATCTTTTATGACTGGACTTGGATAACGCTCAAATATTGCACCTTCCTCTAGGTTAAGACCAGTAACGTATATTCTTAGCTCTGGTGGTGTGTTTGCATCAGTGTTATATTCAGAAATTTGCGTAAGCAATTTTTGCCGCAACTCCTGAGCGGATGGTATTGTGCTACCTGGGGCACTGCTTGATGCTTTGGACAGGTACATATTATTCATCACGATGGCTTCTGCAATTGCAAAGCAGTATGAGACTGCTAATCGTGCGACAAGTTTACTCAAGCAAGCTGTGCTCTTTGAAACAAAGTACACATAATGCCAGATGCTCACTGGAATTTGTACACTTGTCACTTGCTACGATAGGTGTGTGATTGACAGATAACAGACATGATACACAGATTGAAAAGAATTGCAGCATTTGTGATTGGATTTATTGGAATTGTTGTTAGCAGCTAGATCTAACGATGATTCAGCGGTGGTACTGTCGTATAGTGCTGTACTAGCAAACTTTAATTATGACTAGAAAAGTTTGTTCAGAGTCCTCGGATAATTACGCTCATTTCACAACGGTAGTTTGTATGATGAACGAAAGCCAAAACATGGAAACTTTTTGCTTTGAGACTTTTGTTTCTTGAGAAAGAGTGACTGATTTCGAAAGTAAATCTTCTCTTTCGGGATTAAAGGAGAGTCCAACGTCGCCGTCAGCATAACCCTTTGCCATTGAATCCGAGATTGCATGCACAAAAGGCTTCGCTCTTTCACTGTAGAAAATACATACAAGCTGTCTTTTGTTGAAGTAAAATCAAAGAGAAAGATGTGATTGCCTTCATGTCTCTGTCTTGATAATCCATGATAATCATGAATTCCTCACTCGATGAATCACCTGTGAGAAAAGAAAGTGCTCTCTTATCTTTTTTCATAGCATAGAGTCATACAAGGAGTTTGCAAGAAAATTAATCCTTTATAGTGCTTCAACCATACTCTGATATAAACATGGTGAAACCTCTCGTCTCATCATCAACCTTCTCCCATCAATCTTGAATCGGTGACATCTTCGATCATGTCATCAAGTAACTCCGATGCTATCAATGCTGCGATCGCGGCCGGAGTTGCTGCTCGAGCAGCGGCTGCCACCACCCAAACTAATACACAAAACGCCGCTTTGCGAATCAATCCTTTGCCGACCCGAAGAAATGAACTAAGTGCCGTTCTCGAGAAATTCACAGAATTGACGCTCCAACTCTCCCTAATGGATCTGGGTCAAAGCCAAGATTTAACTGAAGCTGGCCCACTCATCACATTCTCCCCTCCAACTGTCCCTACCCCGGCAATGCAAGCACGCTCTCCTGTCTTTGAACACCCATTCCAAATACGTCAATTTAAACCTCCATTCGACGTCTCGATCCATTCAGTCATCGGTCCCATCCCACCCGAACGTGGGGGTACAAAATGGACGCCTGCACGCGGCAACGCTCCACATGACGAAATAGCTGCCGCTGAGGACTGGGAAAAGCGAAAGCAAGTCCTCTATCATTTCTACGCCTATAACTATTTCGACACCCTTCCCGATCTTCCTGCTCCGGAGACCGCACTTAAAAATGCGTTTTCAGCTCGACCCGGCCCGGAGTGCCAAGCACGTCCGCGTTCTAAAAAAGCCAGCTTGGATCTGCTCAATCTCACAGATTCCGATTTCAATTTCTTGAATCATACTTCAGAGCGGATGACCAATATTGCGCATGATACACACTACAGGCTAGCTACGTACCTGAAGCACATGCGTAGCGAACTCAATGAGCCCGCCACAAACCCATCTGCCAATCTCATTCTCCAATCTAAGAACCATCGCGAGGCTCTGTTATTCAAAATCTTCGAGTACAATAAAGATATTCATCCACGCGCAAGATTAATGATGCGCTTTCTGACGGATTCTGATTTGAAGTATCTGGATGGTTTGAATACGTGGTTGATGCCACGAGGAAACGACAGACGGGTCGGAAGTACGGAGAGAATTATATCTGGAGTTTCTGATTTTGTGGAGGAGGGTACTGGCGGAGATAGATCGGATAGCCAGTTCGATGGGAAAGTTACAGAGTGTTTGCGTTTGTATAGACGCTCGGAAAACCCTACGCACACTGTTTATCGTGGTCTTCCAGGTTCCGAGGGGATTTAGGGGATCGTTGATGGAAAACCCACGAGGAGCATGAAGTACTGGCAATGTACTGCGCTGAGTTTGGGCGGGAATCTTAGTGATTTGGTGCTTAACTAGGGGCAGCCAACTTACAAGTAGAATTCAGACGATTGGTCTTCAGTCTTCACTGTCCAAAATTGTCAAGCACATCGTAGAATACCCTGGCAATTTGACCGATAACATTGAACTGAAAAATGTTGTGCCATACACGTAATTGTAAATCTGAAAAGGTAGTGCATCATCACATCCGTACCGGCAGGAATTGACTTGGACCTAGAAGTCTAATTAAGAACGAGAAAGAAAGCCTAGTACGAAGATATATCGTTACGTGCGTTTGCGAACAAATGTCATATAAACAATCAGTGAGTTTGAATTCCCAGGCACGAAACTATATATATAGCATTGATCCTGGTGATTTCTTCCACTTTATGTCTTTATATCTATTTCACAATCACGTCAAAAATACAGAAGGTCCCATATCGACATACCAACACAAGTTTCATACGTTTGTGTCGCTAATTCAACTAGCACTATCTCGCTCATGCGCCATGCTCCCGATATACCCAAACCTAATCCTAATGTAACCAATTCCAGTTCACCAAATCAATGTAATAACAAACAATTCCAACTTATGACCCGCTCGGGCCCGCTTCCTCATCATTGTCCTTCCCATCTCTTGTCCTTCCTCTTAGAAATTCTCCAAGTGTGTTACTCAAACTCCGAGCTCTAGTTTTTATTGAACGGTTGAATGATTCACGTTCTTCTATCACCTTTGCTGCTTCATTGTCCTTTAGAGGTGCATCGATATCCTCATCATCAGCCGCGCCTTCACTTGCTTGTATAAGTCTTTGGGAAACCGATTTTGACCTTCGAAGATCGGGCTGCCATCTAGAAGATTTGCTGCGAGGGGAATCGACTCCACGTCTTAATGAATCTGCTATTACCACACTTAATCCTCCGGATAAAGGTGATAGTAATGGACCAGGAAGCATGCGAGATAACGAATAACTTGTTGGCGTCATTGGTCGCTCTACTTGGGGTGGTGAGGGCCCATTCTGTTGACTTTGAGGGGTATGGAAATGAGATTGCGTATTATTTCTAGTGGGAAGTGGCCTTATAGGAGGGGTTGATTGAGCCTCGGAAGGTAGTACTGGAGAGGAAATACTGGATTGTATCCCTGGATGTTTTGGTGTTTGTAGGAAATTTTCATTTGAATCCAGCCATGTATTTGAAATTGGGGGACTTTCCTCATTTGCAGGTCGTTCACCAGACAGATCCGAAGTACGCACCCGTACTACTGGATGCCGTGATGAAGATCTTTGTGGTGTTTGTGGTCGTGATGGTGATATTACAAAGCTAACATGTGATGACCTTCGCGATTCTTGGATTGCTTCTTCGTCGACTGGCCCATCACTAGCATGGGTGAGACTCGGCCTTGACTTCGATTGAAGACTAGAACGTTTCCGTGTTTCGTTACGAAATGGAACTTCGTCGCTGGTAGGTTGCTGGGTGAAGAGTCGAATCCTTTCTTCCTCACCTTCAACATCCGCTTCACTAATGTTATCATCATCATGCGATGGCCTACCGCTGGTAATGAGCCAAACCCCGAAAAATGTCAACATACAGCCACCGACGAATTCTACTGCATTCTCGCTTGCGACTTTTTCGAAATCACGATAGAGAATTGCGCTGCCAGTAATAACTGACAATGTAAAGATGACAAATTGTACTGGGATAACTTGAGTTGAATCGAAGCGTTGGAGAGCCCGGTTGACATATCTAACCTGCATGATGGCGGTAGCAACCAGCACGAGCAGAAGAGCATATGTAACTGGTGTTGTCAAGGCTCTCCAAAGAGTAGAAGAAAGCATAGATGATACCCCCTTGGTTGAAAGTGCTGTATAGCCTCCTAAATAATGATGAGTAGAGTGAAACCGGCATACAACAATGATAACTCACCAAACAATCCAACAAGTCCAAGGTCAACCAATATTGTTTTCTTGCCATATCTCGGGCTTGCCCACATTAAGATCGCAATTAACAATACTGTGACACCCATATATATTTCAAACTCAGTAGTAGTAATGGCACCCCAAATCTCATGAGGTCCAAATTTCCTTTCTTCTTGCTTGGCACTCAAGACAACTGTAACAGCACCTGCAACAGCAACTACCACTCCCCAGAAATCCCTGAGTCTGAATTGTTCCTTTAGCATGATCGGAGCTATCACACAGTTCGATATTAGGGCGACGACACCCAAAGGAGAAACGATTGATGCGGGCGCAAAGCCATATGCCAAAAAGTTTCCAAGCTCTCCAACAGTCATTAAAACAATCCCTCCCCACCAGTATGGAGACCGCAAGTATGTAGATTTTTCATCTCCGTAGTCGTCCTCTGTGCAACTCGAAGATTGTGAGGTTTGGGAGTGAAATGATCGTTGTAGAGGTTCCTCTTCACCACCTTCATAGTTCTCTTCGACAATTCTGGTCCCATCCGCCCCGGCCGTTCCAATTGTTCCATTCCCCCCCGCAGATTTCTTGATAGCCTTCAGCCTCTCTTTCCGTCGTATCTCCCCCTCATGTAACCTTATATGTGCATACCGTTGTATGTTTAGGGCGAAAGATATGAGAATATTGCCCACTATTGCAGTGACGATTCCAATCAGCGATGACCAACGCTGAATCTGAGAGTCGTCCTTAATATATATATCGGATCCAAATGATGCAGGGTGCGGTATCGGTGTAGTGAGAAAGGATATGGTCGCCGCATCGAGTTTCGCCGTCGATAAATACATGGCAGCGTGTAGCGTCTTATGAAGCTATCCCGATGATGATGATTTCACCCCACTCATAGTGTACGTACAGGGGCGGCCAAGGTCGATGAAGATCTAAACTTTGTTCACTGAAATGAAAATGGAATGAATGTTTCTTCTGATATTAAACATACACAACAACGAGTGGTATTAGGTGCGAGGGTTGAATTTAAAGGGTTGGTTTGATTGTCGCATGAATTGTTAAAATTTCTTTCTTGATATAACTAATGTGAAGCGCTCATTTTCCGATTATAATGATACCTAATGCCTGCCCTGCCTACCATTTGTGGTACTGCGGCGAGAGCGGGAAACGGGTTTCGCGTATCTACGAGTCTCAGCGAGCGAGTCTACCTAGCTCGGGCCTAGTAGGAACGACCCGCAAGAAGCTCTGTTCAGGATAACAAAGCTTCAAGGTTTCAACGTGCACACCTGGAAAGAGTCCTCACTTATGTTTATTTTCCTCAATTGATATTTTATAACTACGTCTCAAGTGCTTATCGTCTTCCTCTGCTACTCTCTAGAAATAATCACAAATAATACTTGGATATCAAAGGAAACGTACGAAAGAGGACCGTTTGAACAATGAGCGACGACGAAGATTTCCAAATTGAAGGCCCGGAACTCGCAGAGGATGATCCCATGAGAGCTTTCTTGCCAGCGTCGTTTGGTAAGAAGTCAAAAGAGGCAGATGTAGCCGCGCAAATCGATAGAACAAGACGACCGGCAGAAACGAAGGCCGAGGCGTCAAAAGTGGCTACTGAGGAGGTTGGCCAAGAAGTTGGACAACAGAAGCTCGCGCTTGAGCCAGCATCTAAGGATTGGGGTTCTGATGATGACGATGAGGATTCAGATAGCGATGGGGGCTCTGACGAGGACGATGAATATCCGACTTCTCACGAATTGATACTGAAAACCCATGAACGCGCGGTTACTACTACAACACTTGATCCTTCAGGTTCACGACTCATAACTGGTTCTAGCGATTGTACCCTCAAGTTTCATGATTTTGCTTCTATGACCCCAACAACTCTTAGGTCGTTCAAAAGCGTGGACCCAAATTATTCCAAAACATCAGCAAACTCCGAAACCCATCCGATAAATCATGTTGAATTCAATCCACATGCCGGAGGTACCTTTCTCTGTATATCCGCTCACCCGCAAGCGAAATTAATGAATCGAGACGGAGATATCATCGGAGAGTTCGTAAAAGGAGACATGTATCTGAGAGATATGAATAACACGAAGGGGCATATTTCGGAAATTACTACAGGTACATGGAGTCCGATGGACAAGAACATTTGCGTTACAGCCGGTACGGATAGTACTTTACGAATTTGGGATGTAAATGTCAGAAGATGTCAGAAGGAAGTTATCGTTCACAAATCCAAGGCTTCAGGATCAGCAGGAAGGACAAGAATGACTGCCGTCGTTTGGGGAGGCCCAGCACAAGGAGGAAACAATCTATTAGTATCTGCAGCTCTGGATGGAAGCTTAGTGATGTGGGGTGGCAATGGACCATATGCAAGACCAACAGCTGAAATCAGAGACGCACACACTCCGGATGCATGGACGGGTGGTATTGATATCAGTCCCGATGGCCGAATGGTTGTTACACGAGGTGGTGACAATTTGATCAAACTTTGGGATACTAGAAAGTTTAAAACTCCCATTGTGACAGTCTCACACCCTTCAACATCAGATGTCTATTCGGTTACTAACATCAAATACTCACCCAATGGTGCTAATATCATCACTGGTTCCGCATCGGGCCATCTACATATCTTGAACTCGGGCAATCTCAAACCAGAACTAGTTACCCCAGTGACACCTGGATCTCCACTTATAACAGTTCAATGGCATCCAAAACTCAACCAAATTGTTACTGGATCTGCAAATTCCGAAGTTCACGTTCTATACAATCCGAACACATCTGTTCGAGGTGCCGTTGACGTAATGTCTCGTGCACCAAAGAAACGCCATGTTGACGACGACCCCAACTTTACAACAGATCAATCTGCTGGCATGTCAGGAGATAGCATCGTTACTCCAGGTGGTGTCATGTCTAATATATCGGCCATATCCTTCTCTGCAAGACATCCTACTATAGGCTTGACTGCTTCAGGCCGTTCTCGAGATCCGCGTCGACCTAATCTACCACTGGTCACACCATTTGCGAAAAGTCAACCGGATGAGAAACATATTAATTAAAGTATCACACTGAGTAGCATGCGTGATGAGGATCCCAGAGAGGCATTGTTGAAATATGCTGAGCTTGCTAAGACAGACCCACTCTTTACCAATGCCTGGAAAGATACTCAACCGACAACTCAGTATGCTGAAATAAGTGACGAAGAAGATGAAGGGCCAGACAAGAAAAAAGTGAAGAGATGATCAGTTTTAACGATGAGATATTCGCACTGCTTCTATAGGGCGTGGAGTACATCGGCGATCAAGGGTTTTATTGAGATCATCTAAGACTGAGCAATGTTCCGGCAAGTTTATAATATGATTCCTGATTACATGAAGCAATACTCAAACCAGGTTTCCATCTTTAGATCCCAAACTTACGATGTTTGACCTATCTACAGCAGCCCGTCTTTTGAAGAAGCAATCATCGTCATACTTCAATTCTTCTTTGATATTATCACAGCAAACGTGGTGATAGCAAACATCCGGACCGAGTATTCAATCTCCACGTGAGCCTGAGAATAAGATAGGCAAGAGATATAACTCGCCTCACCTGCAATTTTGTCCAATACCTAGTAGGTTCATAGTAATAAATGCATACTTTATTCATCATACATTCATTCTACTGTGGCTATCGTCATTCTTGCAATTGAAGTTTGCGTTGTAATTTTCTTCATTATCACATGATATTTCGTTTATGCAAACTCTAGTTCAACTCTCAACTCTCACCAAATCACATATTAACTCGTCCCATTCTGGTTCTCGTCTCAAGTTTTACATGACTTTCACTCCCAACACCCCTTACGCAACGTCTACCCCCCTCTCAAAAAGGTTTTGCTGCATATCTGGGAAATGATTAGATGTTTCAGGGAAAACCTTTTGATTGACTAGTACTATGGAATCTTTTGGCGATTACATCGAATGGTCATAAGAAGCGTCTTGGGGTTCTATTTCCAGGTGTGGTTTTGTTTTTGAACATGAACATTAATGTAGAAAGTTTGGACTAAGGAGTGAAAGAAGATGGGCATATGAGATGTGAGTGTTCAATAACCAGCAATCCATGAATCAATTGACACTCGCATCGATATCTCCAGTTTACCGCCCCTTGAATCCTGAAATTGGCAGTTGTCGATTGTCACTTCACTGCCAGGGTTCCGTTCAGCTCCACTGTTTTACGGTTCAGTTTAGAAATTGAAAACTGGGAACATATTCACTTTTATTACAGAAGAACAATGAATTGACAATTTGTAGCAAGAGATCAGGCGATCCTGGCGGTTTAGCGGGAATCTGGAAATACCACAACACAGCAGTCAAACCTCCCGAGTCAACAATTGAAAAGGCTTTTCTGGAGTTCGAATTTATATAAATCATTCAACTTTCGAACTCGGAGAAATCTTCAAGCTCGGGATCACGGCTCCTCTTGTACTTGAAGCGCGCAACTACAAGCAAGTAAATCTGGAGTCCAAGGCCTTGTATCCAAATCTACATTATTCACAATCATTTATAGGATAGAGAAATCGAAGATAAACAGAAGCCATCCATCTGTCGCCATGGCTGCAGAAGATACGGAGATGGGTGGGATTTCTGTTGTGCCTTTGCAAGAAGACATTGATCGAAATCTTTGCTTTCCACCATCGCTACTATCGCAAACTTCGTCTACCTCAGAGGCTTCCATGGATACTAATATGCATCCTCCTTTGGATGTAACTGAATCAACAGTATTACTTGTAAAGTCGCTAATCTACAAAGAGGCGAAGAAGGAAACGAACGGTGTCAAGCCTCATCCTAACTCCGCCATGCATTTCTTAAATTTGACAACAGTACCTCAAAATTCGGGAGTCTCTGTGATCAACCAGAGTAATCTTTCAGGGCTTCCAACATTACCATCTCGATCCAGCTCTCCAGCTCCAATTCTAAGAGTTGGATCGCGGAAGAGTATTTTCGAGAATAAATACCCGAACGGAAATGCGACATCTGAATATGATAAGTTGAGTGCGATTATTGATAGACATTATGCAGGTCTTCCACCATCACCGCCGTCCTCGTATCTACCCTCGCCAATTACAAGCGGTGGTCCAGGTATGCATACGATTAGTTCCGGAGACCAATATCTCGGCCCATTGACGATATCTGGCCGCCCAGTGTTATTTGCGACCTTGCTCAAGGAATCTGAAAAGTTTACAGGATCGTCTTCCGTTCCGCCAACCAAAAAACTTGGCTTGACTCTCGATACAGATACAGATCCCACTACATCCAAATCACTCGAATTATCAAAGGCATGGAGAGTAACGAGAGTGTGTGAACTGATGCTCAGAGCTGCTGCAAACATCGAACCTGGTAATAAAGAAGGTCGTGTCGAAATTCTTGACTTCTATTTACAAGAGTATCCTTTGCAACGCCTGGTAATTTTAAAGGCTCTTGAAAACACTGGCAGATATTTTCGCAAATTTTCCAAAGCTGTATGATACCTTTAGCCAATTCCTATAACTATTCCATTGCTAACGTATATTCTCTCCTAGATGTCTGCCCATTCGAGTAAGCCATACAGAGAGCAATGTATGCTAAGTGATCATTTCAAAAAAGATAACCCGATACCTCCAATTGTAAGTCAAATCTTACAATCACCGTGATTCTATACTAATACTCAACTCTTCCTCAGATACGTCCTCTGTTACCCTTCGCATCTATAGCAGCCAGCTACGTCAGGAAAACTAAGTCTCCTCGTCGAGGAGGAACATCATCACTATGCACCTACAAAGATCACCATTACCACAACAATTTCAGATGCGAAATCAGACATGAGAATGAAAGTTTCCCGTTCGGTTTCAATACATTTTTGATACAAGCTCTCGGAAAATGTAGCAGACAACGTCTTCGGAACGAGAGATATGATAGACATAAGATATACATGAAGCAAGTTGAGAAGGGATTTTCGCATGTGCATAAGAATCCGTTTTTGTCCGAAGAAATCATCAAGGAATGTGGAGGAGAAACTTATGCAGCATTGGAGGGGAGGGTCGAGATGGATGACCTGAGGGATGCTGCATATTGGGAAATGACCACTCGACAAATTGAGGGGATACCTACTCGAAAGAATAGAAATTCCGTTTTCAAGAAACGTCCGTCGCCGTTAAGGGAGAAATTGCCAATATTAGACGATTATTGGATTCCTGACTCTGTAATGCCACATATGAAAGTATCTGGACAAATAATCAAATTGGAATCAGAAATTGTCCGAGCCAGCAAGCGCAAGCAGGATGCTGATAAGGAGGCAGAGGAAGAGGAAAGAGAAGTGTATGAATCTCGATACAAAGCTAGAAAGATCGACTCTAAAAAAGTGAAAGAGAAAGCTCTAATGGCGCAATGGGAGAGGGAATTTAATGCAGTCAAAAAACAGATCCGGCGGGAATATGAGAAAAAGAAGAAAGAAGAAAATGAGGAAATACGGGAAAAGACCGAACAGAGGAAAGCTATAGAGGAACGGGAACGGCCACAGGAAGCGCAAGAGAAGAGATCCATGGAGAAGAAGATCCAGAGAGAAGAAAAGAATGAGCGATTGCGTATGGAACGAGAGCGCGCAAGGGTCCGTGCGAAGGAGGAGCGGGAGAGGCGGAAAGACAAGAGAGATCTTTTGAGATGGGAGAATAGGGAGAGATCTGATTGTCGTGTTACACAAGCATGGATAGATCTCGGTGCTGATATGGCTCGTGTTGGAAGCTGGGATTGAGGCGAGACTCACGGAGAAGGAAATCCTATTGGCTGGTGACATATGTATTGCGATGGCTGCGGCATTGAATACTTTGAGACATAAGTGGCTATGTGAGTGTTTAGGATGATGGAACTGCTTTTTTCTTTCTGCTACCTTTTCGAGGTTTGGATGTTTCGGGGGAAAACCAAGAAGAGCGTCTCGGCTGGACCTTGATGTGTACCTAAAATCATACCAAGTAGCCCCAGGAAGTAAAGTTTTCAACTATAGCAATTCAGAAGCTCAAGAGTAGTTTTTTTTTTTTTTTTTACCATACCAAATGATAATTACCAGCCAATTGATCGACTGTATTATAGATACTTACAATCAGCAATTTTGGACAGTAAGTGAGAAACGATTGGTGACTTCTTTCTCATGAATCTTTGTCTTTTACTATGCATTTCATCTTCTTTGACCATGTTCAAACTTTCTCATATCTGAATTCGTTATCCACTGGAGCTTTCCATTCACACAACATTGGGGATGTAGATTCGGAGACGAAGACGGATCATATTGTTGCAGGAATTTGGGAGGAGTTGAGGAGGTACTGGATGAGATTTATGTAAGAAATTGGGGGATGGTGATGATGAAGGGCCGTTTGGAGATTGAAGGGGGTTTGGAGGTCGTGACGGTTAGATTATGCAAGGGTGAACGGGGAAGTGAAAATGGTATCGATTCCTTGAGGGATATGCGGGTGCAGGATCTTATTTGTGTGATCAAAATCTTGCGTCCTCCAGGTTTCATATATTGGGAAGGGTCCCATGACGAATGATATCAATGGTAGGCGAATCCCATGTGTTACCCAAGAAATGTCCAAAAGAAAAGGTGAAAATAAGACATGCACCAAGCCCTTTCCCATACTCAAATCACATGTATGAGATAGGTAGTAGATTGGACCTATGCAGTGGTATCATCCAAGATGTATCACAGTACTATAGTAGAGTCTTACTTGATAGGTTTGAACATTAAAGCAAGGCACAAAAGAATGAAGATGGGCATGACTACGACTACAGAAATGCAACATAGGTTTCCGGGTAATTTTGAGCGCGTATAGATGAAGATCACTAACAAGATTCCATCATGTCTCACCCCATCCGTAGCGTTCTCCTACTTGGGAATATGCGAACGAGAACTCGTCCCAAAACGTTTACTAGCAGAGATGGAGATGTTTCAGACAACAATTGAAGTTGAAACAATGCCATATCTTGGGGGATAGGCTCGGTTGAGATTCCGGAAGATGTGATGCTACACGTCCCATCTGACATACATTGAACAGAACCACTTTCTCGCATCTAGAAAATCAAAAGATCCAGTTTGGTACTGTGGCGTGTAGATAGACGACCCGAGTGGTTGAAATCTACCAATGAGATATATTGATCGGGAAGCCACAGCGTGGTGTTCAAGGACTGGTTGACGAGTTCGAGGCTGATGATACTTGGTCCATTCAAAAGCTCCAATTAACTAGGCTATGCATAAGCGACGTTTCAACAACTTCTGTAAGGCACAAACCAAACTGCACACTGTACAGTCAAGCAAGATCCATATCTGCGTTGTGAAAACATTTCCCGAAAATGTCTAACATTGTGTGTTTGTTGGATGTCAAGATCATCTTTTGCACAACGCAATGATGATACGTGCCGTTTGAAGTGAGGTTAGCAGGGAATTAACTTCGGGGCGGAATGGGCCTTCCCGTTTTGCTGTCAATCACGTGGAGCTCTTGTGGCTTATTGGTCATAGCGCCAAGCGCCAAAAGACTCATGACGCTCGTAACCCAGCCTCCTCAAAAATGGATATCATGGTTCTTCATATGCAAGAGGTGAATCATTGGGTCACAGTGTTGGACTCGAGGTTCACTGCCACGTCTTTGCTCAGATAGCTCTAGAGAACAACTTTCCTGTAGTCGTTCGTTATATTGCTTACAATTCCTTCCCTTAAATTAACATTTTTTAACAGGACTCGATCATATTCAACACTCACCAACAATGTATCATCATACCCCCGAATCATTACTACCTCGGACAGACTCGAAAAACCCCAATTCAACATGTCGAGGTCTATCATCAAATGGAAAACCATGTCGAAGAGGTCTGACTAAATCACCACGGAATTCACCGAGTCCGAGTCCTTTGAGAGGAGCGCTGAGCCCAGATGCATTTTGTTGGCAACATAAAGATCAAGCTGGGCAAACTGCCCCACCTACTCAACCTCGACCAAACCCGCTGCGTGAGAGATCAAGCGTAGACACATTGGTGGAGAGATTAGGTCTCCTCGAGGTCGATCAAAAGAAAAATAAGGGAAAACAGCGCCAGACTTCAGAAGATAATCGTGGCAGACGACCTGGGACGAGGAATGAGCAGCAACGCCTTGAAGCTCAACGGCTGCAACAGGAACAAGAATGGCAGCAGGCACAAGCACATCAATTACAAGAACCAGGGAGACAAGACCATCACGAAGTTCCACAATCTACAAATGATGGTCAGGGACGACGCAAAAGAAGCACTCTAGAATTATTATGTTGCTGCGCAGAAGATGAGGAAATGGCACTTAGACCCCTACAAAAACCATACGAAGGACGTTCTTCCTCTCATGTTCCAAGTTCTCGAATATCGGATCATCTTGAGGTGCCATCTCATACAGCTCGTCCAGCTTCAAGACCTCGACCTTCTTCGAGACCGCACTCATCATCATCGAGACCTTCAACTTCCAAGCCACCTGAAATGCTTCAGCGTCCTACCATGGATCGTGATCCATCCTCGAGAACGGGGGAGTTTCTAGCTTATATTCCTTCATCAGCAAGCCCTCAGACAACAGCTGCATTATTAGCGGAATTAGCCAAACCAATATCTGATGCTGATCTTCCTGGATTTATTTACATGTTCTGGTTGACCGATGAAGCGTTACCTACGGGACCTTCCGATGAAGCAGCTGGATCTCTTCTAACACCAACAACTAGAGCTGGACCCGGCCATCGACGAACTTCTGATGTTCTTGAATCCTTTACTTCTGCTCCACCGAACAAGAAGGAAAAAACAATGCTTCTCAAAATTGGAAGAGCCGAAAATGTTTTCGCTAGGATGCAACAGTGGAAGAAGCAATGCGGTTATAATCTTTCGTTGATTCGATACTATCCTTATCATGATTCGTCTAAACCGCCATCAGAAACAGCTAGCGAAAACGAAGGACCACAAAAGGTGCCAAATGTGCACAAGGTCGAAAGATTGATTCATATCGAATTAATGGCTAGAAGAGTAAATTGCGGTAAATGCAAAGCATGCGGGAAAGAACATAGAGAATGGTTTGAAATTGATGCAAATAGGGATGGGGTTACGATGGTAGATGAGGTTATTAAACGATGGGTAGACTGGGCTGAGAAGGACGAGGCGTCTAGACATTAGATATAGAGGTTAACATGCATAGGTAATGCGGTGTCATCATAATTAATCATGGTCTATTATATACTTCACTGTATTCGCCGAATGCTCATTCAATGCTTTTAATATATGCGCTCACTTCGTATTTGTTATATCCAGGCGGGTTACTTAGAGTTCCACATTGAAGATGGGTAGGCTGTGTCGAGTTAGCTAGTGCCGATTTCTGCCTTGCTCGTGATACATACCGTCAGCAGACTCAACAATTCTCGTTGCTTAGTATCAGCTCTACGCTGCATTATTCGGTTACAAATGTGAAGTGTGGGAGGTGATCTTCCCCTATGTCAACATTCGCGTAATTTAGTGCCAGTGTGTCTTTGTTCCGTACCATAACCAAGGCGTTCGTTTTGTGGGTATCTAATCTCCAAAAATACTACTAGTTCGCAAAATATCTGAATATGAATTATTTCCGAGTGGTCACTCGTCTCAAAAACTTTTAATGGCTGGATCGTATGTGAATCAGTGGGTCATTGAAGATGATCATCTTCTGTTTGCTATGTATTCAATTTGTTCCGCACACTTAAGTGCTGATTCGATAACTTCCTTTCCTTGAATATATTCGTTTATGCAAAAGTATGCGTCGAGATTAACAATCATTGTTTGTTATGAGGCAGATGATTGTGAAATGATCTATCCTGAGAAGTTCGTATGAATCCTTAAAACTTTGATCATTTTCCAATCATTCAGTAACTATACCTCCATTCACGATCATTGTATTCCGATTGCAATTTCTTCTATTACTCGTATTTTGAACTACAAGTGAGATATAAAAGAACACCCTTTCTCTTCTATCACCCTAACAATAGATCCACACATTCTAAACATTATAGAAATCTATTTCAATCGAATCTCGCAATAAGATCGAACCGTTCAGCAACATCATACCTCTCTGTCAATATGCCCTACTACTATTCCTATCCATACCCCATCCACTCCTATCATCCGCACTACGTCCCCATCGTACCCGTCTACTCAACCACAACAGTAACCGCAGTCTCCGCCCCCATGATCCAACAAACACCAGGGTTCAATCCACTTCATGGACAAGATCACGGCCCTGCACCTCCTGGCATAGGAACTCGCGTCACGTGCTATGTTACTGGTATGTATTGCACATCGGTGAGTGGACTCCGCGAGATGCGCGAATGAACTAACTTGCTGGGGAGTAGGTTTGGCGGCAATAGGTCCTCCGATGGTGGGAGTTGCACCAATATCAGTACCTCAACCTCATACTTCAGATGCGTGTAAAAATTGTCAGAATCGAAATACGAATACTGCAGCGAATGCACCCGCGAGTTCTCTACCCCCAGAACCGAAACCTCCCGCCACTAAACCAAAATCAATTCTCAAACCAATACCAACTCCTGCTTCCAATTCAGCATCTTTATCTTCTCCATCTTCTCCATCTCCTTCATCTCCCACGAAATCAAAATCTAAATCCAAACTCGAACCTCCGCTCAATATCCTCACTCATGCAAATACAAATCATAATGCAGACCCGAATCCGAAACCGGGATGCTGACAATCATTGAAGAAGGATTGTCTTCCTCTTGGGAAGAGGTTCAGTGACAATTTATCAGGGTCGTCGGGGAAGAGAGTTAAATTCTTGGGGGATAATGGGCGGTAGTGTAGAGGGGAGACATTGTATTTCTTATCTTTTATATCCGAAAGGGGTTGATCGTTTGAGAGTATAACAACCATACAGGAACAGAGCAAGTGTTCGGTATTTGTATTGGGTTTCTTGCATAGAAGGAATGTATAGCTCGATGCCATGTATATATCTAACAATACCTCCATGATTTATTCTAAATATATGTGCAATTAGGAAAGAGAATCTATGATGTGCTTCTCTCTGTTCATGTAAGAATGCAACTACGAATACATATGATTTTGAATTGAAAGGTTCTTTGACAGACGCAAAATTGCTTTCAGATACAATTGATGATGCGATAAGCGTTGCAATAATAAGTACATGTTAGTTCATACCCAATTACAGCGAGTTCATGTCGAGTTGTCGGAGAAAAATCAAGAACAATTTGTCTTGATTCGGAACGGAGAAGGCGACATGATGCGCTGGCTTGAAAAATTTGCTACAAATTGGGAATTGTTTTCTGATATTCAACATGAAAGAGGTTATGTAGATTTTCTTGTTCTCGCTTTATCTATACCAGATAGAGTGATCCGAGAGCCTGGCCTAGGTCTCCTCCTCTACTAAGAGACTTCTAAGCATGAATTAGGGATGACGCGGAGTTGAAGGATTTATACGGGAATTTCAAGTGAGGTTAATAGTTTTATGGACAGATGACAACGGCATTAGTAAACGGTTGCGTTGATAAAAGCGGATTCGAAGACTTGGGCTGAATATAAGTCACAGTTTCATACCTATATTCTCGAATAAGTAGATATTTAAGATTTTACAGTTGATAGCATGTATTTTTAAATGCTAAATGCTAGCCTCTACAACTGAATCTCCATGACTTTCACATTTCGGACCAACCAATCGCCATTTAGTAACATCATCCCAACCTCCATTCCCTTTCCGCACGACAACAGGATCACCTAACAACATAACCACAACCACAACCACAAATCTAAAACCAAACTTCATCTTGGAATCCAGCCGCCTTCAACTGCTTTCAATAACGGACTTTCCACAGCTCCTACTGTCATCTTCACAACATCTGCACTCAACTCCGTCTTATACACATCTCCCTGTAACATCCCCACTCCAACACAAACAATATTCAATCCCATTCCTCCATTCCTGATTTCATCATTCGCGACTCCACCCAGTGCCTCCTCATCAACGATCTCCTTCCCCGTCAAAAATTTCAACATAGCGCTGATAGTAGTCCCGGAACTAATCACGTCATCAATCAACGCTATTCTCTTCCCTTTAAGCAACGACAAAAGATTAGGATCGATATATACCGGTGGTCCTTGGCCGGGTTTGTCGAAAAGACATGATATCTTGGTGGTGAGTTGATCTCCATACCAGGGTTTCTTGGAGTAACCCCAGGGGACGTGACGATCTTATGGATAACACTAGTCAGCATATCAATTTTCTTCGCTTGCACAAGAAGCTATCAACCCCCATTCGACTCCACCAAAGACTCAAAAACACAGAGCTGAATCAAGCATTCTCGCAACTCTCCAAGCAAAAGTAATGGAATAAAGAGACTGGCAGGTGAAATTTAGCATGAACGAGATTATCAACATACCAAATCCTAATTCCTCCGCCACAAAAGGCGCCAAAACCAATCCACCAGTTGGTAATCCCATCACGACTTCCGGATTAAACTCCCTTATCTTACTTGCTACTATTCTCGCCAGTTCCCTCACAACCGTCATCGAAGCATGTGGTAATGCCAATGAGCAAACAGCAATGCCATTTGTGGTATCGCCTAATGGTCTAATAGGAAGAAGCAGAGTTGTTTCTGAAGTAAGAGGTGCAGCAAAGGAGTATTGATACGGAGGAGCTGTTGAATATGGGAGGGAAGCAACGAATGACGTGGGAATTATTTCTTGCCAGTAGGTAGTCGTGGGGCGGGTGAAATGGGTATGGATTACGGGACCGATAGTCTCGCTGGGGTAGTAGGCTATGTGATGGCTGGTTGATTCCATGGATTGGTTCGTAGTTTTAGACAATGGTGCCGAGGTTTTGTTGTTGGAACTTTGTGTATCCTGTATGTCTGACCGTGGAGCCTCAACAAAAGCGGCTTCAGTAGATAGCAGTGATTGAACGGACATTGTCAAATACGTCTGTAAAGTGCCCTAAACTTTGGAAGCTGTTAATACAAGATGAGCTATGTCAGAAAATATTTGCCATATAAACACAGACGAAGTGTGCCTTCAAATAGATAATTCACTAGTTGGACAAAAATTATCACACTTGCTAACACGCGTGAGGAGATTACCTTGCGGAACATGTAGCACAAACTTAGTGAATTAGCCACACAGTTCGTGTTCATGGTGTCATACTAGAGCAACAGGATGATGTACAACGCATCAAATGTTGCAGATTTATGTTTTTACATACTTATTGCAACTCGCAGTAAAACAGCAGACGTTTCTCGCTATCTTGCCACAATGAGTCATTAGAGTTCTTCACATCATATTTCGTCAAAAATAATCACTCAATCTAAGACGTGAATACTGTCAGCGATTTATGGAGTATATAGTATTGATTGAAAACATTGATATCAGAAAGAAGAGCGGGATGGTTCGGAGATTGTGGTGAAAGAAATGAAAATTTATTTAGCAAATCGGCTATTTGCAAAGAACACGTCATTTTTGCAAATAGTGAGAGAAACGGAGAGTAATGCTGAAGCTGGCTCGAAAGTTTTTCATTACCAGTATGTGTTTAAAATTACGCACATGTCCCCCAACATCATCATCAATCCTATGATACACAGGCTATTGTATATCAAATCGATATTCAGGATAAGGAGCACTTATGCTCAGAAGCTTTAGACTGGCCTTATTTGGGAGCAACACCCTTGCTCTGATCCTCCCTTTCGATGTTCAAACATCTTTTCGAAACCGCCTCGCTTTTAATATCAGCTCCACCATTAGACGGCTCTTCATGGCCATTTTCGAGAGTAACAACTTTGAGCTCTGTCACATTCAGACTAAGTGGTAAGACCTCCGAGCTCCATTTGTATCCTTCAACGACCAGCTCTCGTTCTAATTGCCAGTCCATTTCCTCGTTACTTTTAACATTAGGTGAGTCGACCTGGTTGTCCCCGCCCTCATACTCGTTTTCTGGCAACCATTCCTCTATCCTGTCTATGTGCAACTTCAGAGATGTCAGAAGGTACTCTTTCAGGTGTTTGGATTTTGCAAGGAAATGGTGATTGGGTCGATTTAATATGGAATGTTGATTGGATCGACCGAGTGAGAAATTGTTCCGATATTCTGGTTTTCGATGATAATAGCGATTGTCCTGAATGCGGTGATGACCCAAGTGAGGATCATGCTGCGTTCGAGCTGATGCGCATTGTACATGCGAGCCGTTTCGGTTTTCACGACGATAATGTGCTTCATCATGATGCCATCCGGTACCTCTGTATCTATCTCCACCGCGCATGTTTACATTGTAGTAGCTTTCTGATCGAAATGAGATGGTGTTAAATGAGACGAGAAATAGGCCAAATCAAACATTAAGAGGAATGTGTATCTTTGATGGATATCCAAGGAAAATTCTGGTAGGACCACCAGACTCTTCACTCATTAATGTTTTGAATTGTTTCGAATGAGCATTGTTCTGTGACAAAGTCGCTTGAACTGATTGTGTCAATGACGGCCATGGAACATGAAAGTTGTTTCAGGGACTTCAAAAGAAACTGACAGAAAGTTCTATACGTTTGGGGCCGAGGTGTCCAAGAATCGCATACTGTTCTCCAATAGCAAGAGAATTGCACTGTTCTGCTAATTTCATTTGAAAAGAATGGTCGGTCCTGGAAGAGCTATGGCTTTCTAGACATCGAAAACTTGTATTAGGTCCGATGGTCCAGCCATTCGAATTTGGAGTGCAACACGCTTTCGATAATCAACACCAGTCAGTCCCCAAATCTTCTCAAGTAACCTCTTACATCAAATGTTGAGTTCGATTAGCGAAATTATCGGAGATGTGTACAAAATTGTGTATTGTGACTCCAACATTAGGGCATTGCTTGTCCATATGAACAAGTTTTCGATTTCATATCATAGTTTCATGCCAGTTCCAATCTTTCATCAATTGTTTGACACGATAATCAGTTGCCCAGCCAAGATCAATTTCAACGTCCTTCAGCAAATCAAGTATTACTTTTCGCTCTCTCGTTTCCGTTAAGCATTGACCCGCGATGAATAGAGGTTGTACTTGATGTATTCTCACGGAACCTTCCGGCCTTCCCAGAGCGATGCCGCAGATTTCGTGACTATGATGGCGAACCTCCATCTCGATAGATCGGTATGAATGGAGCCTATTTGAAACGGTTGTTCTTTTTGTAGTAGATTCGTGCGGCTTATTGGTAAGAAGGAGGATCCTCGTAAAATGGTATGACTGCATTGTTGAACCACACATTGGAATACTATACCAGATCTCTGGGAATACAGTTCTTGGTGAGTCTTGTGGTAGACTACCATCTGTAATTGTCGATAAACGAGCACATGGTTTGAAGGTATCTGGTAAGCCTCGATACCAAACATCCAGCTCGTTTGCCAGTTCATGCCATCTTTCCAGTAAAGTCATTTGATTGATACCAAACACAGCAGTAGGACTACCTCTATCCTGAGGGTAGACATTATCGATAGAATCACCGGTAGCAATAAAATTAACAATTTTCGACATGAGCCAAATCAGGGCATTTGAAATCATGTCTTCCCGCATAGACATCTGCAACTCTGAATATGAACTTTCCTTGTTGCTCGAAATAACAAATCCTTGATCATCTATCAGGAGTCCAGCTGCACGCCAAAGATCCCAGTCGTCTGTGTTGAGTCGCGTTTGTCCTTCATTAATGACTGGTGAAAAGTTAGACTCGTCAAAAGTGTGAGGTTTCAAATACTAACACGCTGCCAGAAAGTCCTGGCGGGCAAATTTCCAAAATGTAGCCCTCCTGGCAACTGACGGCTTGGTCCTAAATGATAATGATCCTGGAGTACTAGGTGAAGGTGAATGAAGAGGCATCATGCCTTCCCTTTCCGCTAGGTCGAACAAGGACTTCGTTCCACTAAGATGTCGAGACCAAGCATGTAAAGCATTGTCGAGAAATTCATAAACACAGAGTATAGCGGCGGCTGCGATTGTCTCATCAGCGTCACGGTGTATCGGTTTTGATAGTCGCCGTCGCCTATTTGATTGGGAAGGAGTACTCTGTGGTGATTCAATATTTACTGGGGAATTAAAATGACCATCAATAGTGGGTGTAATAGGAAAATCCTTTCCACTCGACTTGGAGAGCTCCTCTACTAAGAGTGAAATTGCCCTGTCGTAATATTTTGCACCAATGTAAACCCAGTCGACCTTGTCCGAATCTGGGTAGAGCTCCATGAGTGCTTGTTCACTGACTATGCCACCAACAATGGCCTTTCTTCCCCCAACACGCGACAGTTGCTTGGCAGCATATGCGCATACTGAATATTTGAGCAAGGGATTCGAAACGGCGAGAATGGGGACATGGTGTGCGAAGTAGCACCCGAGATCGAATAAATCCATCCTAATATGATCAATTATGCTTCTGATTTTGATGTAACCGCAACTCACCATTGTCCAGTAGTCTCACCAAAATGTCTCAACAAAAATGCAACTTCATGCTCTCTCACACTATCAGCATCACTGATGAAAGTGTTCGTCCTAGAGAGTGATCTCAATGAAGGATCAACAAGGGGTGAGCCTATCACAGTGATATTAGCCGAGGATTTAATGAATCAGAAAATAATCATTTCCATACTCTGATGGGCTTCCGGTCTTGTAGGGTTCAATATAAAGTCGAGGTTGTTGGCGGAGTGCTGGGGAGTGTTGAGACTTCTTGATGATTGTGTGTGCACCGATAATTGAGGCATATATTCCATATTCGTAGTTGCCGCAGTGGAAAGAGCTTCCAACCCAGGTGCTTCCTCAAACTGGGGGTAAGTAGAAACGCCATCGACGGTATCTTCTATAGTGGTTGCGGTGGGAAGGATAGATTCTGTGGATTGTTCAGGTTCGGGACTCGCTTCCATGTTGTATGGATCGACAACATTGAAGAAGGTTACTGTCAATTGCCAAGTCAGATTCCAAGTCCTTCGTCTCACGACTGATTTTCACTCCGGTAGGTTATAACGCACTTTTCTTTGGCACGTCGACCCAAATACTATTCTCATCAAATGTATTCCTATACGCAAAAAATGCACCCAATCGGCCACTTCTCTCGCCAGGAATAGCATCTTCACCGCCGTTCATGGAAGCATTTTGTTGATGTCTGAATACTACTCCGTCGCTAAGTACGCATTGTCTTGAGGCTTTGCGACATTGTCCACATTCTGGCTTGATTTCGTCGCACTTGAGCTTTCGTTGGCGGCATGTTTGACTGATAACACGAAGACGCAGATTAGCAAATTGGCCATTGGCGCGAGTTTAATAGAAAGCAATGGGAGAAGATAATTACCATCCTGTACGCGACCGCATTGCTGCGGAAACAGCATTATTCCAACCCGCGATTCGGGGTAGATGATGCGGTTATGATCAGGTAACAAATCCTCATATTGTACGAACGGTTTGAATGTTTTTGTTTGTGTAGAAATACGAAGCATTTTACTTCAGGATGATTCCCCGCAGTAGTGCCAGTCAGACAACCCTGTTCTAGACTTTTCGGGGTGTCGGAAGTCCTGAAGCGGAGGTCCGAACAGCGGGGCAGATGTCAAAGATGATTGAGATCCTCCATCTCCCACAATGCGTGGACATGCTTTTATATATAGAGTAAGGAGCTCACCAGCTTATAGATATTTGCCATCTCGATACGCTTTTTCTAGATCAAAATATTACTTTGGCAGAAGACAAACCATACTTATATACATTTTCTGACAAAGATCACACACCTGTAATTACAAGTCTCGTCCATACGAATCAGAAACTATCTACAGCCATATGATATGGTCAACTATACCCGCAACATACCCTCACTTCTAATTACTAAGACACCACAGGATATTTGCAAAGTGTAGCAAAGGAACGACCATTTAAATCGATGCTAAGCGTATCTATCAATCAAGGCAACAAAATCAAGCGAACACATCAAATCCGAAAGACCGGATCTTTATATCTATATGCACTCCAAGTAGAAGAAGTGTGTCTCAGGGAGCCAGACTATCACAGCCAACATCTGCTTTAACACATCGATCAGGTCTGGAATCGTGATTGTTATATTGGGTGATGAGAAGATTACAGCATGAACAACCTAAGAAGTAGCTACCCGAACAGAAAGCAGCTCACATTCCATAAGCTTCTCTGCTTTGGCCGTATCCAAATTCTAGGGCCACAAACCTCCCACTCCATGACGGCCAAGTAAATTTTTGCTGCTTTCGGTCTAATCCACATCAGAAAGAGCCTCGACCTTAGCATTGCCTTCGGTCTGCAATATTTCCTCTTTCCTCTCCTTTAGATTTCGAACTTGCAGAAGTTACAAGCAGAGCACACTGGATCACTTCATCACCGCCGCTTATCTAGGTGCTCCTTAGCTCAATGTCCAGTCTCATTTATATAAAAAATCGATTGTCATTCTTAACAATCAATATTTCACTTATCTCAACATATCAGATAAATGAAATAACCTGGATATCATATCGTGCATTTATACAGACAGGCTAACCACGCTATTCTGACATGAACCACATCACATCATCGCACAGGAACCCCCATACCATACATAAAACATTGGATATACATTCAACAATTCGCACCTCCCTCGATTCCCAACTCGATCCGCTTTGCTTTCCCCAACTCAAACAACATAAACACCAAAACATCAATCAGTTCTCATCCATTCACCAAACCCCAAACACCAACATCAAATCATATGACTTATTTTCCGTTCCGTGCCGTTCCCTCCCTTAGCCCTTTAATTTCCATTTCCCATTCCATAAAACTGACTTGCATATTCGCCAATACAGCTAGCACATCATATAACACATACACCACGTATCTTAACTCCAAGCTTCTGCCCCTTTTCTTTTATGTCGTGAGACAGCCAAGCTAAGTGAATCATGCAACGTGTCTTTGCCTCCATTCTTGTAGATGTTTCCACATCTGCACAATTCCCTACACAATCGATTGCCAATGCGGTTCCAATTCTCAACACGATAATCCTGCAACCAAAATCACATAGCAAATACCGTAAGCTCCGTTTGTGATATTATGCCTTGGCGAAGTGTATGTGAAATCGACTGCGATACTGAATCCGATTATTGAACAAAGAAACCGGTTGCATTTCGTTTCCTTCCAGTATATTCCGCTTCCAGGATGTGTCATTCTCTCAAACAACAATCCCCTTCGCTCATCTATACCCATGACGCGATAGATCAACACCATTCACGCCTACTCCCATATCCTCGCCGCCAGTACTAGCTCGCGAAAAGTGACCATGATTGAACTCTGGTATACTCCTGGGTAGGGGCATGCCATAACTACTTCCACTTCCTTGTCGTATGGGAGGTCTTCTTCCACCAATCCCATTTCCATTCACACTGGTAACTCCGCTACTCATTTCGCTCATACCGCCAGGACTCGAAACTCCGAAAGAGCTCTCTCCATTTTCGACACCAAACTCTCTCTTGAAATCCATTCCGTGAGCATGACTATTCAGATCATGGAATCCCGGATAATCCAAAGCTTGATATTCCATTCCGGGATTCATAATTGGCGGTGATGTGAATGGAGTGGTTTCGGCAGACATACTACCCGTGACACTTGGACTGCTCAATTCTTCAATTCTCTTGTCGAATGCCAATCCTCCATTCGTATGTGCCATCTTGTAATCATTGGGACCACTAGTAGCCATAGTATTGTAGTTCGGAGGAGGAATGCTAATACCAGTGTTGCCAAACCCATCAAACAGATCAACATCCGCACACATTTGAGTGTTTTCGGGAGCATTCTGTAACATGGGATTTACAAGACCAGGAAGGACATCGTGAACTTTGTTCAGGAGGAGGGGAAGGAAACGATGATCGCCGTTGCGGAGAATGGAGAGCATCGTCATAAATTGGTGAAGGTAGTCGCGTGGACCCATTGTGAAGGGATCAGACTTTGCAGGGAGAAGCGAGAGGACATCGGTTAGTGAACAAGCGACGTCGAACAGTTTCTCAATCTATAAAATTTAAATGTCAGCAAGTTGGATATAGAGATAATACAAAGGAAGAATACTCACCAATCCAACACCATGAACCTCCATACTCTGGTGACTGAATTGACTTGTCATCTGCGCCAAATCTCTAGCAATGTCGACTGGATACTGGAATGTCATACTTGGATCATCACAGTTGCTACTGAGACATCCATTTTGTATACTTAATTGCCACACCATTGTTCTTAACCACTGTTGACTTGTTCTGAGATCTGCTGTTTGGTTTTCTGTCGTGTTGAGATAAACGGGGAGGGCCTCGGAAAGTTGTTTTTGGAGAGATGAAAGGTATGCTGGAGAACAATCGGTTCTAGTCTTGTTCCAAAGTGCGACAAATTGATCATCGAATGGACGGTAGACATTTACAAGATGAATGAATCCATGCAGGTGATGGTTCTGGGGATCAGTGGGGTCATCGTTGATCGAAGGAAGGTTGATCGTGGCTTGCAGAGACAGAGGTCGATGGCGTTGGAGCGCATACGATCTATGATTTTGTTAGCATTTGATACTGAATTGCGTTGATATGAATCTCACCTTTCCGTGACGAATAACAACCAATACAATCTTCGTCTTCGTGATGATTCAATAATATCAAATTGATGATATGTCTCCTCTTTAACCATTTCCAAGGTATGTGCCAGTGTTGTGGCTTCTCGTAAATGGAACCAAGCCTTGTTATGTAGATCCAATCCGTAGTAGCATGCAAAGATGAAAAAGCTAGTCACTAAGCTGTTTTGTGTGGGTGATTCGCAGTAGTCGTAACTTTTCCTAACCTTCAAGGTCTCTTCCAGTAACAAAGTTCCAGAGACAATATTTGCACCAGGTAGATTATCTAATCCAAGAGGGTCACCAGGTATTCCCATTCCAGGTTGTATCATCATGAATGCATACATTGCGGTTAAGAGACAGTATGTATCTACATTCTGATCCACATACAGTGCTTGTTGCTCTAATCTCTCCCGGTGCAATATTGGCATTGTAGGATACATGTTTGCGAAGAAGAATTCCGTACATTCCTTAATCATTTCCGTTGTAAGAAGACCTGGGGTTGGTGCGAGTGTAGGACTGCACGGTGGACTTTGAACACCGTTTATGCGATTTGCAGTTTTGGCTGAGAGGGACGATTGTTGATTTTGTCTTAATTCGCTGATAACTTTGGCTCTGGAACCTTTTGGGCCTTTCTTTTGTGGTATAGCATGATAAGTGCAAGATAATTGTGCGGAAGAGCAGTTGCGACATGGGTTGATGCCATCACACTTGACCTTTCGACGATGACATGCATCGCACGCTCTCTTCACTGAGGATGAAGACGACATGATGGGCGGTGGAAAAGATTATGGCAGATAGAAAATTAATTTTGTTTATCGATACGACGATCAATTAAATCAATTGATAAGTGAGTCTAATCGGATCGGCTGAGGGTCGAGTCGAGTCCAGTCCAGTCAGACAATAGAAAAACGAATAAGGCTGTAGAATTGACGATCAAATCGAACTTGAACACCAAAGCCTCGGGTTGTTCGGTTTTGGGGTCGATATTACCTAGCACTGCCTAGCACTTGAACATAAAGCCAGCCTTACTGTGCGTATCGGTGCAGATGGGGTTGCAATGCTCGTGCGATTGATATCGACGTCGTGCCAAATAAAATGAATCTGTGTTCCAAGTGTTGTCTGGTGTCGTCTGGGGTATGTGGAGTTTATTGCACAAGTGTATTTCGTGTCGGTGCTGTTTTGGATAGCTGGTAGGCTGGTAGGACAGAAAAGACGATAGAATCAGAATATTGGATTTCTGGAGTACTTTATTCGGTCCGTATAATCCTGTATGGCGGAGACGGGATACTCATTTCATGGAGATGCGGGGGGTTGAAGGATCGTGAAGCCGCTGTAATTGGACGAGAATTATTTGAGGCTGGTGGCTTGAATTATTGGATTTGGATTTAACTCGCTCTGTTTCCTCTGCTTTGGACTGTGACGGTGGATGGTTGAAGAGAGGAAGGGGGCAGAGGGCAGAGTGAGGAATGGCAGAGACGATAATAGTTCGAGGGAAAAAGGAGCCAATCTTTTCCACGGGTTTAATATAGAATCGAAGAATGTTTGGAGCGAAGTGAAGGGGAGAAGAAAAACAATGTGAAGCAAGCTTAGGCGTGTTTGCTGATATTAAAGTGGATCCGCGAGAGTCGAGAAATGACAGCTAAGTGGCTGAAGTGCTTTAAAGTGGATTGACTAAATAGGCGTGGTGTGGAAAGAGTGGATGTAGTGAAGTGGGGAGAGTGCGAGGAAAGAGGCAAGAAGGCAAGCGGGAGGGACGGTATTCGTAGAATTCACTTGTATCTGTGTCGTGTAGATATTGAGGTGGTTGAACGTGTGGAAATCGAAAGGGAGGTGTCGGTGTCGGTGTCGGTGTGTTGATGGGTGGATATGGGCTATGTTGTACTCTGCGTGGTGGAGGGAGTGTTGAGGCGAGTGATGGTGCGGTTTTGATGGAACCTAGTATCCGTGGCGATTCGAGCAAAAGGTGGGAAGTGGGCGCGTGTGTGGGAGTGCGAGAGGAACTTTGAAGCCAGAAAAGGGTGCTGGACGAGACGAGATGGGGTGGGATGGGATATAATGGTTGCATACAGTGGTGTAGACAGACTATTATGTCGTGTGGATGGGTGGATGGGTGGATGGGTGGGTGGATGATATGTGAGTGTGTGAGCGAGTGAATGAGCGAGCGGGTAGGTGAGCTGGTGAGCTGGTGAGGTGTGAAAGGATTCGAGAGAATTATCGAGCGTTGAATCAAGACTAGTGCAAGCTGATGAAAATCAAAAACTCTCCGGGGACCAATTAGAAGAACGATCGTATAATAGATCCCTTGCTGCTTCCTGCTTGCTGCTTGCTGTAATGTAATATGTACGTATGGTGACAATGAGATAGAGATACCGGTAATATCCCATCAATTTGGCTCAAGATTTTCCTTATGCCTCTCTTTCTTCCCTCCCTTTTTCCTTGGTTGCGTTTTGCCTTCTTGGTCAACAGATCAGAAAGTCCATCCAAATCACAGCTTTCCTTTCCTTAAACTCTTTTGGGTAGAGCACAGAAACTAATTAAGGATGACTACAGACTTTGCCAACCAAGAACAAACAAGGTGCGAACAGGGTTGATGTCCACCCACGGGTATCTACGAAGCATTTACCTAGGTAGTAAGTAAACCCCTCCGCAAGTAACGTAACAAATAGGCTGTGTCAGCTTAAAGACACTTATTCCAATATTCCAATGAAATGTCAGAGGTTCTACTTGAGATTCAACGGGAGCAATACACCTGACGCTTGTGTACAGAAGAAGGAGAAGGAGAAGGAGCAGCAGCAGAAGAAGAAAGCGTCGATGTTCTGACCCCGATCCGCTTTGAGAATGCCCAGCGTTCTGGATGGGCAATTTCCTTTCCAAGGAATACTAATTGTGGGCGACGATGGCAAAGAATCACGGAGAAAGGAGATGAAATGGAAAGCCAAGAGCAGTAATGAATATCTCAGATGAATTTGTGTCAAGTATCCAACGTTTTCATATTTCATTTGAATATATGAAGTATCATATTCTAGGTAGCCATATACGGGCAATTAAGTTAAAACTTTATATCTGTTGTATAACCCGATACAGAAACTATTGGATGATAAAGATTTGAACTCAAAATCCATACATTCACCCGGTCAAAAGGAGCTGGAAAGAAGAGAGTGAACGAGAATTTCTACTTGGATCTAGTCTCTCCCTTCGAGAACGGGAACATTGTCACAGGAGTTTGGTACGACTTCTCTATCTGTAGAACCATACGGACGGAGGAGGAAGGTATATCGAAATAGAATTTCAAAATGCATCTATGCCAGATCGATACAATATCCTAAGGCTATCATCGTCACCATCGTCTACATTTGCCCCTTCATTTACACTCCCCTCGTTTTCTAACCCACACCTCACACGCGAACATTGAAGTCTTTCAAGCCAATCACCATCAGCTTTTCGTCCTCTTTCTTTGTGAGAGCTACTAGGGACTACAAAGCATCCTAAATCATAATATCCTACCACGGGCGCCGCTACGGGTACCGCCATGTTCAAGAAACTTGCTAGTTTCTGACGCCGTCGATTCTTCATTGATTGCAGGCCTATCAAAAGACTCCAAACCTCGTCGGGCTAAAAGTAATCTGTTCGAATTTATCGACGCCACAAAATTGATTTGTTCAACCATTTCATTCTCTAAACCATCCACCAGGTCTTGCTGAAGAGAAAAAGTAGAAAGCTGACAAGTATCACAGCATAAAAGAGGGTAATTTCCGCACCAGCTTCAGTATTACTTTTTTTTCTACAGCATAGAAGTCCTATGGATTGCATCATGCTATTGATCACTTTATCCATTATTCTACTTATTCCTGCTCTGTCCAAAGTTCTCGCCAGGCTCTTTCCCAGTCTCTCTACCAGATACCCTACACCAGATTCATGTTTGTTGTTTGTCAAACGATCAGGTAATCTGATCCCTCCATGTTCCCTTCATCCATCATTCATCCAACCAAGCCAGCACTTTGCCTACTTGAGTAACCTTGCTCTCGTTCCCTCTTGTCCACCCCGAGATCTACTAACCCCTCGATCTCCCGATTTAGATATTGCTCCGAAGAATATTCTTAAGTTGTCAAGCCAATCGTCACTTGCACGGAGATGAATCCTAATATGGACATCGCTCATTATATGAAAATCCATGGATAAATCCTTGTTGATTTAATTTTTTTTTACCTTTTATGGCCAATTCAGGCGACATAACCGATCTCCCTTTCAAAATCTATCCAATGCGTGCCAAGAATTCTTCGCGTTTTCTACTCTGTGCTTCATTTATGAAAACTGTTGATCTATTCTAGCCACTGCCACTTCCTTGCATTGCTATCTGAAAGTTGTGAAGTTGTCACTAAGGTAACATCCTCCCGTTTTATCGGAATTTCAAAGCGATAGGGACAACGAGGCAACGAGGTTTAAGATCCTTCAATTCAACATACTGCACAAAGATACGACACTGGCTCGCTAGTCCTTGAGGATTTCTCCATTAATCAAATCAACTATCCGTGTCTGGGGACTTTGTAGTATTGTGTGACATATACCGAGGTTGCTTACTATATTGAAACCTTACACAGATGCCGACCATGGCCAAGCAAGCCACTCACGCATTTTTCTTCACGGTACTTCATGAAATCTGTGGAACTCATGAAACCGCTTTTTCACATCGTACAGAACACGAGCATACAGAACACGAGCAAGCAAATGGCTAGAGAGATGTTACTATTTTCAGTACTTCTTCTTCTACACATTACTGTGTACGACTATTCTTGCCTTGCCGTCCATCTAGCCAATACACTTTTGCAGTTCACTATGCATCGGATTCTCAAGCGCATGATGAAGCCCTACGACCAACTAGTGAAAGTGTCATGCTCGGGAACATCACACATCACATACATCGCACGAATCAGGCACCATTCAGAAAGATCATCGTTGTATATTTCCTCTTTCTTACTCACCGGAATATATCAAATGTTGAAAGATCACTAAAAATCGCTCGAGACTGCCTATCAACTGCACAGTCTGCACCGCCTGCATCTAGTTCTGCAACAGAAGACACCAAGAAAACTCTATGACATTTTTACTATTCCATTCTAAACATTTCATCGACAAATGACACAAATGACACAAAACTATGTAGAATTTTGAGTTGGAAGGATTCCGAAAGTTTTGTGCTAATATAAAAATTAAAACTCTGAAGGCGATCAATGCAACGACGAAAATTTTCCGCTTCTGGATAATAGATACGACTGTGTCGCCAGTATAGATAAAAGACATCATGTATTTCTGGGGCCGTATTTCTGTACAAGTTCAAACCCATCTCCAATTCTCTAAATGTATCATCAAATCACATGATGCTCCAAATGTCTAATTCACGGAAAATACTACGGATGTGATGGTACCGTATGCAATGAATGGATACAACTCGTGCATCTCGTTACCATAACCCGAACGGATGGAAGAAAAGGACCGAAACTCATGCTTTTCTCCAGAGAGAAATATGCGAACTCTGGAGAGAACATTCCATAATGCGGAGAAGAACTTTCGTTTCAACCTTCCAGAGTACAGTCCTCGCGAGCCTCATGATCTTGAATTTTAACATCATCAGTATTTGACAATGTATTTAATCGAAGTTTTGCACTCTCGCTGAGAGGTTCAAATCAATCCGTCTCCAATCTTTAATGAAGTATGGATGCCAGGATGTCAGTATGTGAATAGTCGTTCTCATCTCACGTGAATACCTTCATGATCTCCTTTTTCAATTGCATATCAGTAACATGTGATAGAAAGCTTACAAGAGGGTCGGAGTAACTTCTTCCCTATCATCTAATTCGTTTGTTTCGTATCTCAACCAACATACCAATTTTTCCTAAATAGTCATGCGCCGCTGTTCCTGAGTTTGCCAACAAAGAGTTTTGTTCTGCAGACCAATTCTAGATTACCAAAACGATTAATCATTCTATACATTTCTTCTGAAAAGTTATCAGGAGACCACATCATTAGTTTTGATAGTGGCTTGATGGTAAATTTTTCAAGTGCAATGAAATCTGGGGATACGGCAGCGGTATGGTAATTGATCTTTCATCTCCACAATACCACCGAATCACGCCTCCTCCGCGTGTCTCTAGGTCTAACGGGCTTGATGAATCGTTGGCTATACTGATACAATCATATTTTTACCCCACAAATTTTGCTCACTTGTACTACACCAGACATGACTCCGTCTTTTGGTTTCCCTTAATCTACGTCTGCACAAGCTTCGGTACTCGATGACCTCTCGGTACTGTTCCGAATCTTGCCCGATCTCTTCATTGGCCATGTATTGAGTTCAGCGGTCTTCAAAACAGTTGGCGCTTATGCCATTTGCTTGGGGTCCCCAGATTCCCTCCGCATCTGGACATGTACCCCGGACCCGGATAATCGAAAAGGCCCGATCAATAGAATGATTTGTTAGTTGAAAGTTTTATCCTCAGTTTGATCGTCGTTCGTTTATGTTGATTTGGATAATGGGTCTAGAATGGACCTGATTCTTACTTGGACATGGCGGCAGCCGCGGGATCCTTTGTTCGTTGCCAAACCTTTACGACGCCATAGTGTCCGCAAGCCGGATGTTTTGGGCCGTCCCGTTCCTAAAGACTCCGATTATCTTCTAGAGCGCGGGTGAGCAATTAGGGGCACCTAGCGAGGAAGCATTTGGCAGTGATTTCCTGCTTTTATTGCACTGTCTGCTGGCATAGTAATCCTAAGGTGACAGTGCAATTTGCGATGAGCCGAAGTTCAAGAAATAAATGAAAATTTTGCATGTAATTTCTTGTATCCCTGACTGGGAGTCTCATTTCCGATAGCTCTTGGAAATTACAATGAGGCGGTTTTAGAGGTGGGAAACATGCGAATGGATGTTCAGGGTCTAGCTAAATTGATTGTATGAAGTGAATCCATTCTTCGATTCCCTGACTCAAGGTAGCTCTTGTTCTCTATTTTTTTGGTATGCCATTTTTATTTCTTCGATGGAGAGCTACTATTTCATTCAATCTCGATATTTTTTGGGTTGCACTAGTGCTCTGCACTCTCAACCTTGGATGTTGTTAGGGAGCAATGGCTATGTACAATCTGTAGCTCTGATTTCAAAATTCTCAGACCAAGCTTACTTTGAACAATCAGAACTCATAGAAGCATCGTTGTATCGAGTGTTGATTTCTGATATCAAATTAGTCGGCAATTCCAAACGTGGATCTTCAATTTTTGCCAAGTTAGATATTGTGTTTGTTATTCTCTTCAGCCATTGCTGCCGATAAAGTTACTTTGTCACGATGACTAGATAGTGCCAGCCGTTAGACTTTGCTATTCAACGAGTCCCTCACGAGTTCCTCTATATTCAACTCACTAGTTTTCAAGCCATATCGTTTCCATGCCACTTAACTACGATATCGCATTAAGCAAGACACTATAAACATTTACGATGTGCCCTTCATGCGTCATCCTTGATATCCCCCGCTCTCGTATATCTTAATGTGCTATTATAAAACAGTTGTGTCCTTATGAATGCTATTATTGTATATATATACCCAATTGTCTGGATGCCATTGATTTTCCTTGTCGTTATTAAACACACCCTTCATTTTCCAATATTATCCTGGGTGTTATGGGCCAGTACATAGTATGAATCTTCGGCGGCAGTACTCATAATTGGTAAGTATAGGTATCAACATCTGGGCAGGAATAGGACATGGCATATAGATGGTGAAAGAGGTTCTCAGATAGATTTGGTATGAGCTTAGACTACGATAGATCAACAGTCTGACCTTTGCCTGTTTCGTTTTGGCTTTTCGGGACTTGCGGCGTGGAAGATGCTAGTTTGGTATAGTGGTCGTTGAGATGAGCTATGGCGATATGTTGTTTATAACGGTAATCGAATATCAATGCCATTGAAACAAATTCATTCTCTTCCACTATCAAATTATTCTGTTCAAGTTCCACATCCAGTACTTGTCTAAACATCTTCAGATCATTAATTCCCACTGCACATGATATTCACCAAAGAACAAGAAACATAAAAATGCCGCGCAAACTAAGCTGGGTTTAAGATTTGCCTCCTGCCATTTCTTTCTTTGTAGCTTCTCTCCTAAACTCATATTTCCTGGAAACGCAGTTCGTAAGTATAATGAAGATGTAAGATTACGCTGGTTTGGTGGTTACTTGACTGTGGTATCGGATTCGGCATCAGTAGGTTGGTGATACGAATACCAGCTCAAGAAGCTCATTTCCATCTTGAATCACATCTGTGTCTCAATATAACTGATGCCTTTCGTGACTATAATCGGCGTGAATGGTCGTATCGATGTTCATTTTCATTGATGATACTGGTTGCCGTCGTTAGACCTTTGAACTACAGCGGTAGGAAGAGTAGCTCAAATATCTCGAATATTCGCTATTGAGAACAGTTAGGTTTCAAACTATTTACTAGACTGATTAAACCACTGCTATAAACCGGAACATCTGTAAAGATGTAACTTCAAATAAATTGTATCTTGATTGTGATCTGGAAGATAGAAGAGGAAGAACTCCAATGGCTTACCTTAGTTTCATGGAGTTTGGGAGAAAGTGATGTTTAATCACGTAGATTTTCTGGCTTTATTTTTAACATTGAACTTAATCTTTATAAGATCCCATAAGAGGCTTTTCCAGACTTTTACAGCGGAAGATTCCCTAGATCCATTTATAAGATAAGAAAGCGGCTCTAGAAGATGACTGTTCTCGACTTGGTATTTGTCTTGTCCACACGCTGGGAGCTTCGATAGAAATGTATGCTCTAAAGGTAAGAACTTTTTTTAGTATGTGGAGTTTGACTTCGATAGCCTCGACTCCGAATGTTGAGTTACAAATACGCGCAGAGGAGAAGGACTTTGGGAATGGGGTGACAGTGATGGTAATGGTGGAATTTTTATCGGCAACAGTACAGGGAGGTGATACTGACAGAAATATTAGAAACTGTGAAATCGTACTTGAGAAGAGCATAGATCTGAGGTGTTTGTAGTAAGGGAACGAATTGGACACGACAACTTCGATTTGAATCGAGGTCTATAAAGACCACCACCCAACCAAATCTCAATGTAATCACCAGTCCACTCTATCCGCCCTTATTGTTCCGTGTTTTATAAATTTTTATAATTGAGAAATGCAAATTTACCTTTGAGCTGAGAGTATGCATCGATTTCATTACCAAAATAATCGAAAACTCAAATGAACGACGTCACTTTATTACTTCGTAAGATTCGACAAAAGGCGAATTTACTCTCAGCCTGCTGCATAGGAATCTGAAGTTTTGAACCGCAAGTTACAAGCTAGCACCAATACACCAACCAAAATTCAAACTCAAAGAAGGGAGTAAAAATGTATTTCCATAAAAATAATGCTTTCAATGATAGCGCACAGCACTGTGAATATATTGATGCTAATTTGATTGACGTGAAGTTCATTGATGTTAATCTCATTCTTTCAAGAGTACCACCAGTTTCCCAGAAAAACAGGAGCCTGTATTTCAGGGGCGTTCGGGGCTTTCAAGCGAAGTGCGGGGTAAATCTACCTCCTTTGCCAAAATATTAGGCGCGCTGATTGATAGTGATTGCGGGTACAGAAGAGAACACGATGGTGGGTGGTTCATAGAATACTGGATAAGGATCAGATAAAGTAAAGAATTGAAGCAATCGATTATAATACAATTGGATATCATTCACAGGATGTAAAATGCCTAGCTTAGGATCATCCAGTTCCAGATAATCATTCTCAGAGAAGAAAGGTTGAATTCGAAGCTTAAATAAAAGTACAATAGTATGATTGATTAGCTATTAGTATTATGATACATTCCAACAAATGAAGACCATGTTTACAGACTCAGTAAAGTCTCGACCAAATTTCCCGGCGTCTCAAAAAAGTCAAACATGACAATCCCTACCCTCTTTCCATTCATCTCCTTTAAAAATGTCATCAGCTTTTGATTCACACCCCCAGCTGGTGTATATTCTGTCCCGTTTCCAATAGCCATTTTCTCAGGAAATACACCATCTGATATCTTCCCTCCACTGGCCCATGTCCACCATAAACTATCAGGTGCTAGAGATTTATCCGCTGCCTTCAAAAGATGTGTCGTTGTGACGTTGTACTTCAATTCAATATTGACCGTTGCATTTGACTGAGCTGGAGTTTGAGGCTCATAATTATCTTCAATATATGCTGTATCATTGCTCGTTGTGTTATAAATGATCTCAATGTCAGGAGAATTATCGGTCCAAAGAGCAGGAGAGAAATGAAGGCCAGGTAAAGCATTTTCATAAGCGTCTGACAATTGATCAAGATCGAAGCGGCGAAGAAGAATGATTTTGCCTCGCGCGTCACCAAGACTCCCCAATTCATTTCTTGCCTGTAAAAAATACTTTGTTGCTGCTGGTGATGTGAGAACACTGAACAACTTGAGTTGTGCTTCTTCATCATTTCTTCCATATTCCGTTGTGCTACCTTCATACTGAAGGCTAAGCAAGACTACTTCAGAGGGATGATTATCAAGCCAATGAAAATAACCAAAGAGCACATCATCCAGAGTTGCAGTTTGCGATAGAAGAGCTTGGCTATGCCAAAACACAATTGAGGTATTGGTAACATCCAAGGCAAATCTCAAGTCAAATGCTCGTATTCCCGCATTGAGCATATCTGCAATCGAATTGTTCTGGCAGCGATAATGTTCTGGTATATCAGGGACTTGATTTCCTAGAGATGTGACACCAGATAGCGCGGACTGAGTGGCGAGAGAATAGTTCCAAGTTGCGGTATCGTGAGTCCCTGGAATATTCATATGTACGAGCTTTGTGGAATCAGCGTATCGGCTCATCCATGTCGAAGTGTTTAATTGATTGTCTGCATAGTTCCCAAATATTGGAGATGCATTTGTAAGGAGCTTTTGGAGGGCAAATTCTTGCAGTGAAACATCCGACTGGCTGACTTGATGTGATGTTGGGGAAGCATGAGCTCCATATGATATTGCCAAAGCGATCAAAAAGGTGGTGGTAGGAACGAGCATGGCGAGTATGAGTGTATACTTGGCGGTGTGATGACGGAAAGATTTGGTGACGCGTAGTGATCGAGCTCCAAGATTGAGGTTTGATCCAGAGATTGATAGATGGGCTGAGATTGTGCTCTGTATGGAGTCAATGTATGTTACCGTTGTGCAAATGACTTAAGATAAGATTTTTGCTTTATGACATCGACTCTAAGTGTGCTTAATTTCCTATGTGCACCCCCTTAAATATGTGTCTGGAGGTTCAATGAGATATATGAATATGAGATCTAGGTGGATTCTAGCACGGCGATCGTCGAAATGGCGGGTCGCATAAATTCCCACCCAGTATGCCGGGCTCGATTATTGTGCCGCAAATGCATGGGCCTCGCCTCTAAAGGACAATTCCCTTTGGCATGTGGCCGTAAATATCTGAGCGAGTAGACATTTACTGGAGAGATCAGGAGAAAATAAGAGTGTTTTGGAGTGTGTAGATTATCTAGGCAAGTAACTCGTGTCCTTGGCGTCATATACGATCATACGATTAAATATGCCAGTGATTATGATTGCGCTATCATCGTATATAAATGTGCAGTCAAACACTCTGAAGATCAACATTGAAGCTCCAAGAAAGAAGATCTGCGTGCTAAAGTTCTCGAGCAAGCTCGTTGAAGACCCATTGTCTGATAATTGAACCAGCCTTCGATATCCTGTCATTAAGACATCACCGCTTCTCCGAGAACGCTGAATTTCCCGGTGCTCCAGGCTGTATACTTTCTCGTAGATTGGTCACAATTTTCTCAAAGTATTGATCAAAAATCCTAGAGACTTCAAGGAGAGAACGACTTTGCTAGACCTACACTCATAGATGTCACCAATGAGCAGAAACTTTTCTTGCCTCCCTGTAATCACACTGTATGGTACATTCCGAGAAGTGCATTTCTTGTGTGCAAACGGAATGGGTGATATTACAGCGAGATTTTCAACGCCTACATGCGGGACGTACTAATTTTTCTTGGTCTATTCGAGTAGGCGCAATATAGATGATGGGAAAATGATGAAGGAAGTGAGATAGATCGAAAGGACTATAACTTTTAACAATCGGTTTAGTTGACTCGAAGATGGATATAATGTAAAATTTGTATTACTAAATGTTTGGAATGTTTGGAGATGTGTTGATATGCGTAATTGTACTTGTAAACCGGGGGGTTTCAGGGCATGCAGTTCAGTGTCGGAAGTTGATTTGCTTCCGATTACTGGAACCGAGTACTCCGTACAGTGGTATATTAGCGCTAGAAGTTCTCAAATAGGCCTGTGTGCCCTCTTCAAATTTAATCATCTAAAATTCTCCAACGTCCAGCCTCCAAAAAGCTTTTGCAATATTATTAATCGTGCTTTCAGAAGCCAGCGAGTATGATTACTATTTAAGTTTTCGCAGGCACAATTCACTCCTCTGATCTGCCAGTTCGGAAAGAAAGCGAAAACTACGGATGGCCGAATTGCATTCTCACATCTTCACCTCATTCTGAAGCTTCGAGATGTGTAATTCTACAGACAGTGAGTAATACTTTTGTTACTTAAGCGGAACTTCTGACATGATCTCAAGATATTTAAAATGTGATATATGTGTTTTTTTGTTACCAAAAACTGGCATTGAAATACATTGACATTGACCCTTGCCCATTTGAATAAACATCCAGTCATTGGCCCCCGGATGGATCCAGCAGAAATATCTCGAATTCGGATCGACATCATTGGAATCGGAACCTCTTCTACTTTGAATCAGCAATTTGCCTGCTCTACAAGTATTTCCCGACATCAGATTATCGCCATCGCCAACTCAGCTGTTTATCTGCCGAAGTTGCATCTCGAACTGAAGAAAGACCTAGATGAGTAGCTCTCTAAAATTGTCCACCAAACCAGCCAAACTTCTGAAACTGACGAAATAGAAAAATCTGCACCTATTGAGGATGCATACATAAATAAGACTCTCGATGCTAACAAAGCGGGGTCACTCCGGAGTACGAATTCGCAATGCTCTCACACTAAGCCTTGTGAGGTGTGGTGAGATTTACCCGGTCTTGTTGTCTATATTTTGGTACGAAGCGTTCTAAAAGAGACGACAATACAATATCGAAAGTATCAACTCACATGAAACTTATTAGTTTTGCTAGGAAAGAAGCATTTTTGTCTGAAGGAAGTTGCCCTCCCCTTGCTGACTCTCATGTGGGGTTCGTTGAGAAACACACGTGTCGAAACACCCACTTTCATTGGTGTTCTAATGGAAGAAGTAATCATTCGCTGTGAGTTTGCAATGAAACTTTAACCGTTCTTCTATTGCGCATCCTTGTACCGTCACCGCATATATATTCAAATGAAGGTTCACTTCGAGAAACCAACAACCAAGGGGAAGTGGAGGTCATTTTTCTACACACTTGGCTTTGTCTCTGGGCTCTTGATACTGTCAGCAAATTTGTACATTATGTTTGCCAGTAGATTCACACTTTTTACATTTCTGGCGGGATCACAGGGGGCAATTGCTTTATCTCACTCCGAAACTTTTTATCCAATCGGCCTCAATGACACGTTATACATCACAAATACTTCCCTTGGATCGTATGGTGGCATTTATTCGGCTCCTGCGGAGTCTACGACTTCAAATATAACATATGGGACATATGATTACTGCTCAATGCCCCATCCAAGATTACAAGAATATCGACTTCCATCACCTGTAGCTAATGGAAGTGTAAAGGCGCAGCTCGTCTACTTGGAGTATTTGCAAAGACATCAGAGGAGGACTATGTATAATGTCTTACCCAGTGGAGAAGTTAGTCAATATCGCGTCAACGTCGGTGAACTTGCTAACTCAATTTAGACCGTGCCATTCAATTGCTCAGATATTCTCCCATATTTGTATGCTGGACCTCATGATAACACCTTGGAACAGCCCATTCCAGTGTATGCTAGCACATATACAGATGCACATAATCCTTTTCTGACCAATTATATCTCGGGAACTTGCCAATATCCTCAACTTACAATTGGTGGCCTATTAGATGGCTACCAGCACGGCCAAGACATTTCAGGAGTGTATGGTGCTACCGGTGAATTGAGTCTATTACCCACATCTCCATCCTTGGGGCATACCTACTTTCGCTCCTCGGAGTCACCTTTGACGCAACAGAGTGCTGGAGGGGTACTACGTGGAATCTGGCCCAATTATCAAGGATCAATTGCTCTCCATCAACAAGCAAGTTCACTTGACACAGTTAATGCTGGGTACTCTTGCTCTACCATTGCTTCGACACTAGCTAAAATTCAGTCCACTACTGAATGGCAAGCTCACCTGACGGCCACATCAGCCCTACGTACTACCCTTGGAACTATGTTCAATGCAGACTCTAGTGCATGGCAAGAGACAATGGACCATTTTGCAGATAATTTCCAAGCTCGACTCTGCAATGGCTATTCGCTCCCTTGCTCTCCGACCGATGCCTCAAAGTGCGTAACTCAAGAGATGGCAGATGAGGTCTTCAGAGCTGGAGATTGGGAGTGGAATTACTACTGGAGGGCAAATCCATATGCTCAAAAATACATCCAAGCTGTCGAGGGACCATTCATTGGAGAGATAGTGTCAAGACTAGAAAGTGTTGCAAATGGGACAATCCAAAGAGGGAAGTACAGTCATACATTTGTTCATGATGGTGATATTGGCCCGGTGGCAGGCGCTTTAGGTATAAATGCTCTGAGATGGCCAGGAATGGGGAGTAACATTGCTGTGGAGATTTGGAAACTTCAAAACTTCACCAGCCCGGCTATTGATGGTCATTTTGCAAGAGTACTGTATAGTGGACAACCTATGCAGTCAATCCATGGAGATCTGGACTGGGTTCCGTTGCGAACTTTATTGGAAATTTTGAAGCAATTTGTGCCGCCAGATATTGTGACGCTATGCAATAGCTGAGGGAATCACTATGGAGGGTAACGGGGAGGAAATGGAGTTCAGTACAATTCATATGAAACAACCTATCATGTGATGATACTTTCAGTCACGTATTTTTCATTTGGGGGCGAACTCAATCGTTTATAACTTGAACTAGGAATATGAAAGAGTATACACGACTACTCGTTGTATTCTCCCCAAAAAGTAACAATGCAGCTGAGAGATTGAAGTCTATCGCTGCGAGAGAGTCTGTCGTTGTTTGCGCCGTTGTGTTTGGCGGGTGGGGCCAGATCGAAGCATCAAAATGCCGTTAGCGATTCGATTGGGGATGATACCAGAATATGTTGTGATAGTCAAATCTGCTACCAATTGATAGTAAGACTTATTATTGTGCTGCTACCTAGCCGCCCAGCAACTCTATTCCTCTTGTCCTCAACATGGCAAGTACAATCCTGCACTTTTCCCATCTGGAGACAGAATCACGTGTGCGGGGTCGGCTAGTACATACCGCATTACGATGCAAAGTGGACTTGGACCTCATTCGGTCCCGACATCAAAAAGCTTTTTGCCCCACCTTCAATAAGACAATTTCGACCATTTCAATCATACTTTACCAATCATAAAACGTTGCCAATCCAACCAAAGCTTAATCAATGCTGATTCTCAATCCCACCCCTCTCTATCTTATACAACTAACGCTTCCCTTCATTCAGCCTCCTTGTTCTCCCTATCCCGTATCAAGAAGCCGGGTGGCTATGACTTTTTCCACCTTTCATTCATGTCACGAGTTGTGGGGATCGTGGGTCACTCTGTGTGCGTACGTACTACGAATGATGGACCTATATATGTGAAAGAACCTGAAGAGCCGGAGGATATTTCTATCTTATATAGAGCGATACACTTCGAGTTTTGGGCCTCAATCAACATCACACAATCTCTCTCTGCGTACCATATAATAATACGATATTATTTAACTCATCAAACAACCTAGCAACTCGATCTGGAAAGTTCCTGAAAACCGCCACCATGGACAGAGCATCACACATTGTGATTATCGGGGCTGGTAAGATGTCTCGCTTCTTTTTCCTCTAGTTCATTTACTTACACTTATAAGGTATGGGAGGGCTGTCAACTGCATTGTCTTTAGCTAAAGAGGGCTTCACAAACATCGAAGTCTTCGAGACAGCGGCAAATTTAGGGTTCGTCGGTGCTGGAATCCAATTAGCCCCAAATATGGCCAGAATATTGGATAGATTGGGCTGTTGGAAGGAGATCGAAGCTGAAGCTGTTGACTTGAAAGAAACTAGTATTAGACGTAAGTTCAGTTGCTTTCCTACCTTTCGCCATTTTTTGAGAATTATATTTAAAGCCCACCTTATTTTACCCACAATTTCTTACAAAAACATATTACTAATCAAGAAACAGAGGGCGATTCAGATAAAGAGCTTGCTCACGTGGATCTTTTGTACATCAGAGAAACCTATCATTACCCCCATATGGTTGGTCACCGATCCAATCTTGCTGGCTCTATGTATGAGGCTTGTAAGAAAGAGAGCGGCATCAGGTTTCACTTTTCTGTAGCTGCAGAAGCTGTTGAGTCTTTTGGCCCCAAACCAGTGCTCAAGGTCAAGCCACGTCAAGGGGAATCTTATACTGTCGAAGCAGATGTAATTCTCGCATCAGACGGTATCAAATCTATCGTTCGATCGAAGATTCTATCTGAATTGAACCATGACGCACACATTACAGACACGAATCAAGCAGCATACAGAATTATGCTGAAGCGTGAGGATATGGAGAACGATCCCGAACTTTTGGAGCTTATCAATGGAGATAAGGTGACAAGATGGATTGGAGAAAAAAGACATATCATTGCCTACCCAGTCTCCAGCAAACAGATTTATAACCTCTCCACAGTCCAACCAGACACGAATTTTGCTGCCGCCCCTTCAGCTACTTATACTACTAAGGGTGACAAGAGCGCTATGTTGGATATTTTCTCAGACTTCTGCCCTAAAGTCCAACGTATGTTGAACCTTGTTCCTGATGGTGAGGTGTGCGAATGGAAACTTCGTGTCCACAGTCCTCTTCCAACTTGGGTCCGCGGATCCGTTGCATTAGTCGGCGATGCCTGCCATCCAACTCTTCCTCATTTAGCCCAGGGTGCCGCTCAAGCAATTGAAGATGCTGCCGTGTTAGGTGCTGTGTTTTCTAAATGTCCTTCAAACAGTCCATCGGATATCAACAAATCTTTACTCATTTACGAGAGCGTTAGAAAAGAACGAGCCGAAACTCTTGTTGAGCTAGCTGCACAATCCGGACGAGCTTTACATTTGGGTGATGGGGCTGCGAAGGCAGAGAGAGACAAACAATTCGCTGAATTGAAACAAAAGGGGGGAGCAGTTCCAGACAAATGGGCAGATGCTGATGTCCAAAAGAAGATTTATGGTTTTGATTGTTATCAAGTTGCTCTTGACAGGTTTGACGATTTATTTGCGAGGGTTGAAGAGGGTGAATCTGTCGGTTTGGACCAGCCAGTTAACAGCTCGGGTGAGAACGGAAATGCTGCCGTGAATATATAATGTCAATATAGATACAATGTAAAACCTTTATCTCAAATTTTCGACGCTCACTCGATACTGCACCCGGGCAATTTGTTCTATGTTCTGCTTAGGCGTATATTCAAAGACTACTGTTTCGAAATTTTGTAAAAAAAACTGAGCTATATACATAAAACACATGTATTGCAGATCTGTGACTAAAAGTTTTGTTGTTATCGTGTCGTCGTCCGCGTTGCGGCTTGTCGTGCCGGCAATGTCAATGAACATAATTGTCAGATGGTTAGCGATAATAAAGCACAATCTGCAAGAGTTGCCTAGTGCCCCCACTGTCTACAATGACAGCATGGAAATTCTAGAAAGAAGAACTTTGGCTTGGTACCCTTATTGGTCATAGAGCGTCCGGGTTGCTTTTTCGGAATGGCTAATTTAATGATAACATCAGACAGCGACTTGACACGCACGTCCATCAGAGCTAGTGGATCCTAGCAAATTTTCTTTTTTGGGTTTCTCCGAAACTGTTTCAAAGATCAGATGAGTTTGAGATTGGTATCTCGATGATGTAAGGCTGAGAGAAATCACTTAAGGTCATTGCGAAGTCTAAGCACGATAAAAAAGTAATTGGAATTTAAAACATTATAATTAAAATGAGCTTAGTGTCGAAAACCATTCGAAGTGTCTTGAATGTAGTCTGTTGTTTATATACATCCGATGACTTTGATTTCGTGCTTGTGGAAATCAACTCCCCGACAAACGCCTATTGTCCAATTGATTGGTCCTATCTGCCAACATGAAGTGAAAGTCTTGAATGAAATGTTATCATCATCACCAAAAATTCGTCTGCTGTACTCTATACCTATTCTCATGTTGCCTCGGCTCTCCTGCAATCGATCATCCACTCACTTGCCAGATCCATCTCTTCTGTTCTGGAAATTGTTGATCAAAGATGTCTTATTCCGTTCAAAACGAGTTACATATACTATTTCGTGGAAGAAGATACCTAAATTCAGGTTTTTAAATCCGTAGAATCAGGAGATCCAGATCGACTTTTCCGAATGTGCGGATCATCCTCCAAGATTCTGACCTCGGTCCCTCTCTCCAAATCCGCGGGAGACCTATGACCTTCAGTAGTACCTTCAAATTGCCCTAAAGCTCCAGATCCTTGTATCGCTCCAGGTAATCCGCGAAGAGTTTCAATGATAAGGTCTGCTTGCTGCACGGTTAAGCCCTCCTCTCGTTTTTCTTTATCCGCATCCCCACCAACTAATTCATACTTCATTTCTTTCAACCCTAAGTATAATCCTGCGGCAAGGAAAGATCCTAAAGCAGGGCCAAGCCAGTAAATCCAGTGATAACTTGGGAATGAAGCTTGAACAAGAGCTGGTGAAAACGCTCGGGCAGGGTTTATTCCTGCTCCTGTCCAAAAGATACCGACGAGGTGGCCAATGAAGAGCGAAAATCCAATACCGATAGGTGCGACAAATGTGGATTTTGTCTTTTCGACGACGAGCATCAGGATTGTGAATACGAGCATAAAGGTTAGAAGGAGTTCTATGAATAAGCCTTGGACTTTGTGCAGATCGAATCAGTAAGTCTCTTTCGATTTCTTGGATGATTCATGCTTACCATCTGTAACACCTGGTCCAAGTGATACTGCGAAAAGTATGTCATCCCCCGGTATAATGCCTTTGACTGCCGCAGCAGCCAAACTTCCACCAACAAGTTGAGCAGGTATAAGTATCAATGCTTTCGTGGGAGACACTGCCCTAATAAGCACGAGTGCGAGAGTAACGGCTGGGTTGAATTGTCCGCCACTGACACGAAAGAAAACCCAAACGTTTGCTGCAAGACTTGCACCAAATGCGAGGGCAATATATAAAAGTTTTGATGTATCAGTTGCGTTGGGTGTAAGAGGCTTAGTCCCGTTAGGCTGGTTCGCCGTTTGTGCTGCAGCAAAGGCGAAGAAGAGGAATAGAAAAGTTCCAACTAGTTCACCGGTCATAGAGACCAAGTAATCTCTAGCTGGGCTTCTCAATGCCATGATGTTTGATATCGCTTAGACAGTTCTAAATGATATATAATCTAAAGATTACCAAACAAGATGGTACCTCTGCAAATAACTGGACTTCTTCCCATAATAGTGCAAGGGAAAGACCATAGAAACAATGCAACATATGATTGAAAATTATAACGAAGAAAGTAAGAAAGTGGATAGGAGGGGTTCTCTTAGGATTCATATATCGAACCTTGAGGTATTTCGATACCCCAGAATATAATGCCAATAATGGACGTGGGGTAATATGAAGATCAATAACTATATCAGAAAATTGGGCTTCAATCATCCCACGAAAGTCGCACAACGGAGGGTTTGGTGAAACCAAATTGTACAGTACATATTGCTAGAATGCGGAGTTCCAGATTTGTATGATTAGTGCCATCATACACCACAGAATAACGTACAGATACACTACACCTCAAGCATAGATCACTATATGCCTCCGGTCACCATAACATCCCGGGTAATATTCAATCAACTTCTAGTATCAGATATTTGGTTTTGCACTATAGTAACTCGGGTATCAGCGAAAACCATGTAACAAATAGCAAATTCCTGTGTCGTCCTCTGAGGAGGAGGTGGGGGCAGGGAATTTCGAGAACTTGATGGGTCTTACAAGAAAGTACGGCATTTATTCCTCATGTTGAAACTGATTGAACGTATCAAAATAAATTAAAGATGAATAGTTTAAGAAGATAGCAAAGGAAATGCTGGGAGCATGAAGTGCTCAAGCCTCATCATGTCAAACGTGGCGGGCGGTTTAGCTAGTTTCAACGGCGAAAGACGCTAAACGAACATCAAATTTAGAAGCGGATACCGAATTCTATCTCAAAAATTCCACGGCGGGGGTACACTGCAGTGATACAGGTAATTTGATCCGTAGTTGGATTTGAAGATTCGTTTATTTGAAACCTATGGGTGGTAATTGACGGGAAGCTGAAATAATTAATGGGCTCATCTGTATCACAATAATTTATCAGATTAATTGAGATGAAGAAAGCTTTCAGACCATTGTTCCAAAATGGCAAGTTGACGGTATCAAGACACGTCTTTTTGCGATTGGTGATTATCGTCGGATCTTTGGGAACGCGGGCTGTGGTGGCAGTGGATGCTTTCGAAACGATCAAGTTGGGTATACCTATATATCAACTAGCGATGAAAGAAGAAGCCTTTACTACTAGACCTTATCTTGAGAGCGTGTAGAATGGGATAATGATTTTGTGACCAAAAAATGCTCTCGAATGATTGTGATTGAAACAATTTCAACGTGAGGCCTAACGTCCCGAATTGACCCATGTAGCGCGAGATGGACGTCATTTTTACAAATGGTTGCTTAAAGCTTGTAGATCTCCCTGATCCATGGTAAAATATCTTGGAAACAGTTCTACAGAGTTTTATGGGTTTGACGACTGCTCATACACGTCATACACATGCTACTGCTACTGCATTGTGAATCGGAAGATGTTCTCGCACCTTGAAGTATCATTCTGATATTCCACAATAACTAACTCTCAACTGAGGCACTAGCTGATTTTGTGTTTTGTTTTGGAAATGAAACATGATAGGATGAGAATTCTCTGGCTAATAATAACGAAAACGAAAGAAAAATCGCTGACTTTCCAAGTAGTTTTCCGAGTATCAAGATGGCAAATGCTATAATTATCACAGCAGAAGTTGATGAACAATAACCGTGCTATCTTCCAGTACCAGAGGCTCTGGGTATCCGTATTCTGTGAATCGCAAACTTAAATTCCCTCTCAGCCATCTTCTACTTGATTCTGCCCTAATCGTCGCCAACAGCGACGTGTTTGGTTGCGGATGAATGCCAAAGGTAGGCACCCGACGCAATGTCAGAATTATGGGTTCGATTGGTTCATTTTGCGTCATGGGAGAAATTATAACCCTGAGATTTCTCAAGATCTGCGGTAACATATCGCCTCCCTATGAATGTTAACTACGAGGTGCCAGTTTACCACCACCTTATGTTGTAGATAAGAATGTGACGACGCTTAGAGATGTTGTACTTTATGCGTGAAACAAGATGCCATGGTCTAATAGCTCGGAGAATTTGTATACCAAGTGAATACTTTGGAGACTTTGCACGGATGGTACTCTGTCCCCCAAGTGTTGTCGAAAAATCTACCTAGATTTTTGGTGAACTTAGGCAAGTACACCAGTTGATCTCCGCCTAGGAGATGTTAAGATGCACAAAATGCATGCAGAAAAACGTCAGCCAATCTCACAACATATTAGTATCCACCAAATCAAGATTCTTTCCGAAGAACATTAATCTTGACCTTACCTAACGTTGATCTTCATTAATTCAAAGGCCAATAATTGTAGATCGGGAAAGAATTGCTTGCTTGGTGAGTTTTGCAGTAGTGGAGCAAGATTGCGACTTATAAATGGGCCACTACAGCCCCGAAGATAAAGTTGGTGGGAGGTTCTAGGATTGAACTATGTGATGTAGGTTGTCGATCTTGAAAAAAAGAAAGTATACTACTACCTGGTCCTCTGCTCACTGGGGGATCGCAACAGAGAGACAGTCGGGTCAACTTGACGAGCGTAGAAGTCCGGCCGGAATTGAGAATTATAGAAGATGACGTTAAGGTTACTGCAAGTGGAATTCAAAACTCGAGACACCACCGAGTGCCTGTACCAAAGCATCAAAGATATCTAAGTATCGAAGAGCATTAGTCCCTTTGGAGGATGTGAGAAGTTGTAAGCTTCATGGGGAAACGAGGTCTAGAACGAATTCTCGTAGATGACCAAATGAAGATCCAGAGGCATGAAGTCTTATCGAAATATAACCATATTCGACTCATCGAAGAATCGACATTTCCAAACCTGAAAGGGTAGGATGTGTTGAATTCAAGCCGTGTGGGTACGGAACTGCCGGAAATATATGTTCGATTTTCCATGGAATCCCGACCACTGCTCAGGTCATAAAAGGGTTTCCACCCTGCATGCTTTAGGAATACTGTTGGCAGTGCGGCGGGACAATGTCTGATCAACTAGCTATTGGTATCGCACAAAGTCTTCTGTCGAGACGAATAATCGGCAAAATGTTCAGAAAAAACATGCAAAATCTGCTCTGCGTATGTCTTTATTTTATTAAAGAGAAGTTCGGAGAGTGAGTCTGAGATTCTTAGCGGAAGCTCTTCTCAAATGTCCAACACTTTCCACACTTTTCACTCTAACTTCGGTTCGTCGATTCTGTTATTTTTTGTTCGCACGCAGGTCTTTGAGTGCCAATTCGCGTAGTTTTTTGAGGTCGGGTCTCCCAGGGAGGTTCGGTGCAAAGTCTCTCCATCTTCGCAAACTTTTCAAATCCACCGCCATTTTCTTCGTCATCTTCTGAATTCGTACAGAGACATCAATGCTTTCTTCTTACGTAGTAGTCATTATTTTTGTGAAACCAACACAATTGCCTGTCCTTCCCACAGCATTTCTTGCAGAATTTTCTGTAGAAACGGGCCACCCCTGATATTCTTGAATTTTCACATCTTTCTTCTATCTCTGATATTGAATATCTCGCATCATCTTGCAAACGAGTTTGAGCGTGTGGCTTTTTGTCTCACCCTTCTTAAAATTCCTGATTATTCGACAGGAAGAATCTAAGAGAGTTCTATCTGCTGGTATGAACACGCTCCGTTTGCCTTATTAAACCCGTGTTAACGCAATACCACTTAATTTTGGACAGTCCGTATGCTTAATACAGCAGTAATTATGGACGTTATGTTTTTTAGGCTGGAAAAAGTCTCTTCAACACGATAATCACATTTCAAAGGCAACTTGCGGATTTAAAGGAAGTACCAGAACAGGGCTTTTGGTGGTTCAAAATTTTGCACCGGACTTGAGAACAAGGAACAAATGAGAAGCAGACGTGGGGAGTTACACAAGTGGAAGTCAATGAAAGACTTCATTACAACCACAAGTCATTCGCTAGGCCGGAGCGAGAATTCAGTTCACGCGACTGAACTTATAGCAGCTCATACGACACATTTCAGTTTGCAACTTCTGGAACTATAGAGCCCAGAAGTTGTAAGATTCGTGATTAAAATCCCACCCCTCCTAAACATGGAAGACCGAAGCTGAGGATCATCTCTAAAAGAAAGAAATAATATTGATATCTCATCACTTCAAGAGCTAGGTATTGTGACCATATTCGTTCTTCCTTCCAACAACAAACAGGCCATAAGCTTGACCAAGTTCCTAAACAAAAGACCATAAACCACAGAAAACACAATGACTGTTTAACTTTCCAATTTCCAATTCTTGTTTATCTCGACAAATCCAATCAATGCCCTTGCCACCTCATTCGGATGCGTTGCACTCAAGAAATGAGCTCCTCCCTCCACAGCGACTAGCTCCTTACTGGCAGCATTAACAAACAACTTGATCTCTTCTTTCGCATTCGATAAACTGTATACGGCATCTGACGTTCCATGTAACCATAGAATTGGACATCGCACATCTGACAAGCGGCCATGCAATCCGTCGCGCTCCTTGAGATTTATGGCTGCCATTCGAATTCTTCGCCTGCCTTCATCCCCGCGGTATGCGTCTTTGATTTTTCTCATCCAAAATTCTCGAACATCAGATGAACACTCATTAAATCCTATATCAATTAAAAGATTGCAATATTCATCATCTGGCTCGAAATCCTCAGTCAATGATTTGGAATCAGCCGTGCTTTGCCTAATAATATCACTTAGTGCGGCTGAAGCATTCCAGCAACCAAGAGAGCGCGTTCTTTCAGACTCATAGTCCATGGATGTTCCCAGGGGAATGACACCTTGTATTCGGTTGGGTGCAATGAGAGCCATACGAACAGTCAACCAACCGCCTTGTGAGGTACCGAGGACAAAGGCATTCTCAATAGATAGAGCCTCCATTGTCTGTACATTTGCTATTGCCGTGTCCCAGCTTGACAAGTGTTAGTGTCCGTCTCGCAATACTTTATCACCGCGTCATGAAGACATCTAAAGATACAGAGCGGAAGAGAGAAAGAAACGTATGCGTGATAAGGAATTAGAAACACACTAAGTCCAATTCTCGGCTTTGGTTCTCGTTCGTCCATGACCCAATGGCTCAATAGCCAGCAGATTCATTGCTGTAGTAAGTTCTTCATTCTCGAATTGCTGACGGTAGAGTTCCGATGACGTTGTAAATGAATTAACAAGAATAAGAGTTGGTTTTGAGGGATCGTAGGTTTTGGGCAATTGATAGCTGTGAGTTTAATATCAGTTCTCATTTTGCATGATGGATGTGGGGAATGTAAGCAAAGAATATTATTCCGACATACCCTACTTCTATTCCTCCAAGATGGGGTACCTGGATTGTTTTTGTGTTCGTCATGATTTATTCTAAACCTACTGTGAAAACGAAGAGTTTCGAAGTTTAAGTTTTCAATATTTTTCTTCCTCTTATAGATACCTATTCTAATTCATTTACTTATATTAATAATGCGATGCAAACTTGAGCGTCAAGATCTAGGTAGTACGAGTCATTCAGCTGAAAGCAACTAAGAATATTAGTGGTTAGCTAATCGATGAGTTCATGAATATCACCCGCCAGGGATAGTGTTAGCCGAGGTATCAATGCAAATAGCCTGATTTGTAGTTGGCCCGAGTAGGAAGAAAAATTCAGTTTGCCGAAAGGTTCTACGCAGTAAGCTTCTGATCCACAATTGATCTATTGTTGTATATCCAAGCCATAACTCCACGCTGACATATAACCCTGGATCTCAGCCAAGATCCATGTAACAATGAAACTCAATCCGTCCTGGAATTCAAAAACCGGTTGATCGTATTTCTATTGCGAATCTAAGCATTGGCAGTCTACAATATCACCTCCTGTCGTCATTCCACTGAGCAAAGAGGGACACTTCGTTGAAACCCGGTCATCACTCGCACACTGCATGAGTAAACCCCATATTCTCTCGACCGCGAATCCGAATGAAGGATTGTCAGGCGAATCGTTTTCTTTCACAAATCTTGAATCATGACTCCAACCACTCTCACTAGTAATCGTAGACAACAGATCCTCATATATGACTCGAGTAATTCCGCGGATACGTCTAGCTGATGCGATAAATTGTCCCTTGTATGACAAAAGGATTTTGGTGGAGTCGGTACAACTGGATCCGTAAATACTTTCATACAGACTTGGAACCATAGCCCAGCCATCAGTCCATCCAAATCGGTCACCACAGTTGTTACACGAACAAGTTGATTCAGAAAAGCCGAGACTCAACATACCCGTTTGCGGCATTAGGTACGAATCAATTCGGGGTATGAGTTCCCGGATGTTATGAGCATGAGCTTGAATAAACATAGTTTTCGCTGCCAAATCATTCTAGTGAGTAACGATATGATTGAGGTACGTTCCTCCTTCGCGACCAAGATTGGGAAGGCGATCAACAATATCAGCACCTGTGGAGTTCTTCAACATTGACAATGATACGGTGGGGTCCTTAGTGTATACAAGGACACGTGTATTATGTGAGGATAAGTATGATGTTGATTTTATAGCCTTCAACATACGTGAAATCGACTCAGGTGTCTCTTTGTAAGCGCTAATGACAATGTCAAAGGACGATGATTCTGGCGTATACGAATTGTCCATCGAGGAGGTGGGGCCGGGTTGTAATCTGAGTAGTTGGGTGAGGGATAATGCATATAAAGCTATTATAGCCAAGGTAGTAAGCAAAATCTTTAATATAAGTACATATGTTCTTTGTGGAGTTGAACTCGGGTTTTTGTTGTATAATCGGCAGGGGAGACGACGTTGAATGTATCCCGAAATGTTTTCGAAGAAAGTGTTCACTTTAGAATATCCAATGAGACAATATACCGCTAGAAAATAGGAAGTGATCTGAATCCAAGATACCACAGATATTGGCCCAAATGTTAATGATATCAGCAAGACAAGAATACTAGAAAGTCCCGATACGACGATATCGGAAATGGCAAAGAATGTTCTGGCATCCAGATGCTTCCCAGTCGAGAAAGAACTTTGGGTGTATGCGAGAATATTGGTACCAGAAAATGCAGCAGCAACTATGGTTGCAGAGGAGATGAAAAACAGAGCCAAGGTGCCTGATTCCGGATAGAACTCTAGTATATTGCGCTCCCGAGTATAGGCCAGAAAGCCACTTATGAGGAGCCCAAAAGCTGTAGTCATCAAGTTATAATCATGATAAGATGATGATATCTGATGTCCGTGATCATTAACCTTGTGAGATGCCATAACGAAAAGAGCTCTAGAGAGACCGGTCATAGTGAAAGTTCCAATACCACAAATAATTCCTGGAACAGTGAGACGGTACTCATTGTAAAGGATTGAGGTTGTAAATACTGCGATGCCGACTGTTTCAAAGGATAGGCGCTTTGAAGAACGCGACTGCGAAAAGCAAACGAAGAGAGTGAGAGATTCCATCAGGTAAATCAGTGGCTGATAGTTGTTAGCTTTGTGGCGATCATTTGGTAGGAATCACCTACGAAGAGCATAATCAAGACGGGAAGACTTGGCAAATGTATGAGAGCTTCCATGAGCAACGGTAAAGCAACTGCAGAAGTTAAGGAGGCAGGTATCATCCAGAACCATGATTGAGTTCGCCGGAAGCCTTTCGTAGTTGACGGAACATCGATCCGAGATTCATAGCGTGGTGTGATGATAAACGTAACCAACAAGAGGCCAAAGTAGAATGTAGAGACCGCGAGAGCTAGATGATGATTAGTTTTCACATAGGCAATAAATGAATGTTGTCATACGGTAATCTGTGTTTGAATTAGCACCAGTAAGCACCATTGCCGTTCTCAACAGACTTACGAAATCCACTCTGTACCAACAGAAGCTTATTTACATATATTAAGATTGATGAAGAAAAAATCCAGATTCTAGGATATTGTAGCACGTCAGTTTCAGGATCTTTCACCTCGTCGATGGAAAAAGATATATATCACACATATGTATGATGTGAATGTTATCCTATGCGAAAACTCACACTGGTTTTCCCAAACTCAGGTTCTCAATGTCATTACTGGACTCGAAAGCGCACGTGTTGAGACTGAATCCTTCTTTCAGTTCATCCAAGGTATTTTCAAGATCAGTTTCGACAGCGGGGTAAAGATGGGTCCCCAGAATGCCATAATCATTGCTTTCCATAATCACACTCGAGTATCCACAATAGGGCTTCGGACTCGGAGAAGTTCAGGTCCTTTGATTTTGCCTTGATATAGGCCAGCATGATTGAATTTTCCTCATGTCGAAAGGGGTATCGAACTTGTGGGGGGGCTTAGCAACTCATAATGATATTCATGGATGGAGATAATGCATGCTCGAAAGGATTCGATCCATGGCCACTTGGCGCATATTCTAAGAAATAGGATTTGATGTTTCGCAACTAGCATGGTCCACAAAACATATCGGTAACGTCTTCTTTTCTTCTTCGAGTCTAAGCGCTTGCGTCTCAATCCACGAGGTCGTCCCAATTCATCCCCACGATGTATGTAACTAATAATTTATGAAAGCCTTGCCTTGATTCTTTACGCAATGGAGTAAAATTGATTGGAGAAAACTCTAATACAGTAATCCTCATGTAGAGTAAGAATGAAGAGATGCTGATGCTTTCTGTGGTATAAGGGGTGAGAACGATCATGTTTCCATGGTCCAGCTGCCTAGAACGGTGAGTACTGCGTAAAACGATAACAGCAAGTGGGAACCTTGCAACTTGGCTTAAAGGAGCTTTTAGGTAGCTTTAGAAAAGTAAGTTGTCGTTCCTGAAATTTCATATGCAAAACTAGAAACCAAGGAAGATTTCCTATGAACCATACTGGATCATTCCAAACTTCGATTGAATCAACAACATACGAGAAGGTATATTCACCAAAGATTGGCCACAGGTATTGTGATTCATTCTTCGAGGCCTCTCTAAGATACGTTCCTCTTCGATGTATGATCACAATTGATCGAAAACACTTCGAAAAGCTCGAGTTCAACATGCCTGAATGTAGGATTGAAGGTGTTCGGCAAAACATCGAAATGAATGAGAGCTCAACAATCTGAAAGCTCACCTTGCAGAGCTAGCACGGTAACACAGAAATTGTACCTCACCATCGATCGCAAAAATGCAGATATGAATTCATGAGGATTTGTCGAGGTTCGATAATTGCTTTGCCTTGCTTGCAACATGGACTATCGCTTACCGCTTGCTGACGCTGGAATCTCAAATCAAACCCAAACACCAATACCAAACAACCAATACCAAGCCACCACCCAACGGACATGCATGAAATACTCAGCATAAATCCTTCGAGTCCTCAATGTACCACACCATATCTGCGACGCCTTATTCATTTATGTTTTGTTCAATCAAAGTCCCAATTAAATGCTCTTTACAGCCGATCAGGGAATTCGCAATTTGATCATGGCATCCTCGTCTTCCTTCCATCGAACCTTTATTCAACGCTGCGATTTCTTGCTTCATCATGAGACACGGAATACATATTCTCCCATTAATAAATCGGCACGCCATGATATCTACATATCGAGAGGTTCAATAATTGTTGGGAAAAAGGGAAGCCCTAAATTGCAAACTCGTCTGCTAGTAAATCGCGGCACGAAAATGTCTTAATGACAGTAGCTGGCCAAGATTAAGTCTAGAATTGTTTCTCGAAAAGATCCGCAATCACGTCAAGACAACCACAAAATTGCCCGGGCCTGTCTTAGCAACAAAAAACATCATTGAGAACGGAGGGACTGGTAGGCTGGGATACTACGATTCTTTCGTTGAGAGAAATGATTGCAGTTATGTGCACAATCGCTAACATGTTTTTCAATGATGAACTTTGGACAATTATGTTTTCGTTCAGTGGCAGAACGACATAACTTCTATGTGTCTCTATCCCTGGATGTCGACTCGGATCTCCTTCCATCACAGCCCCAAATGGAGATTCTGGACAAGATAATATTCAAGGAATGGCTGTAGAATCTCTGTGGAATTGATCTACCCGCGTGACTACGTCAAACGTCAAACACAGATACGGCGGGGAAGGTGGAATAAAGATGATGAAAGCCACCCTATTAAGTCACCCTGAAGAAGCCCCGAATATCGCCAGCGTCAGCGAGACGTGCCATTGGGATGACACTCGATAAGGCCTGCGATGATACTATCCATTATCACCATTTGAGTAGAGTTTTGAATCAAGCCTTCAGTGTCATAATTACCTGGCTATGCGTCGCCTGATTTCGCTTCAGGAAAGTACTGCAGCTGAATACAAGAATTTCGACTCACTAACCACACTGGCGATCGTTGAAATAGAGCCAACACGTCGAAGTACTTTGATTTTCATTTCAGCTGCATCTCTTATGGAGATGAATTCTTTGCTTGCTACTAAGGCACCAAGCGATACCACAAGCAAAGTTGTTCCACGGTCAAATAAGGACAATTTCTGAAACTTTCCTTTCTGTGAAGTCGATATCGTCAACTTTGGTTTAGGAAGACTCTGCATTTCATCAACATAAAGCATTCTTCAGTTCATGGGGTGTTGATTCCAAAGTTAACAGGTACGTCAGGGCAATCAAAATAAATCGTGAAACCATGTACAGGAACTGCATTCTCTTTAGTTTTTAGACTTGCCAATCAAAGCCACGTTCTCCAGCGCCTTGATATTCTGCCAAAAAGAACAGCCCCATGCTCTTTACCTGGAGAGCAGAAAAGGCGTTTTGTCCGAATTATTGACAATCCGATTTTTGATGTACAACCCAGTGTCATGTGATATTAGTCGCCCTGAATGGAAACTGACTTGAATATTTTATGTAATAAAATTGCCAGGATCAGGCCTCATTCCTGTTGATGTTAATTGAAAGTATGGAAGGACAATTTACACATCAGGTGCTTGTTTTACAATCATCTTTAGACATGTTGAACAGTTGTGAGAAGTGGTGAACTAAAAGATTCAATTAGAGTATACGTAGCAGTAGACGGAGTCGGTTCCCTAAAGATTCACTAGGCTGTCGTCCGATTACATAGTTCCGAAGCCATGGGGTTATTAGGTCCGAAAACCGAAGCCAATCACATCTGATGATGGGTTGTCACGAATCTGATGTATCCGGTCTGGTTATAGGAGCTGGGGACGCGTATTGAAGTGTTAATCCTCGTACGATTCGAGACTTCCTATTTTTGTATCCAATTGAGCTTCTCATAGGTTGACGATAGAAACAGTCACGATGGCGTGATCGTTTTGCTGACTAAAATTGTTTAGTAATCGAGTTTCTTACTGTGGATGTCAAAAATCCTTTCAATGGGCTTGATCGATTTCAGTATTCCTTGTTCGTTCAATTACTTTTACACACTCTTTTTATATTCATAGTTCTATCTTTCGCGGTAACGTGATAACTTATATTATAATAATGTTGATGGCTTTACGTTCTATCTCCAGGTCTCAATTTGCTCGGACTTCTCGAGGTTTTGCAACTGTATCACCTGTGGTTAGTCACAACCGGAATCATAAAATTGTTGTAGTGGGTGGTGGCTCCGCTGGGCTTGCTATCAGTCATCAGCTCCTTAGGCAAGCAAATCTCCATCAAGACGACATTGCTATCATTGACCCAGCCACCTGGCATCACTATCAACCCGGATGGACTCTTGTCGGAGGTGGTCTTAAGACAAAGGAGAGTCTCCGAAAACCTTTAAAGGATTTGATTGATTCGAAACTTAAGTTTTACAATACTGGCGTGGAGGGCTTTTCCCCAGATGAAAACTTCATTACATTGAAGAACGGGGATATTGTCAATTATGACCAACTCGTTGTTGCTCCAGGCATTACAGTTGATGTTGGAAGTGTGAAAGGTTTATCCGAAGCACTTGGAAACCCCGACTCTCTTGTGTCCTCTATATACAATTACGACACTTGTGATAAGGTCTTTAGTACCATACAGAAACTTCAAAAGGGAAAAGCCATTTTCACTCAACCAGCCGGTGTTATAAAATGTGCTGGTGCTCCGCAGAAAATTATGTGGCTAGCATTGGATTATTGGAAACGTGCTGGCCTATATGATGTTAAGAATCCTTCAAATTCCGCGATAAACATTTCTTTTGCCACCGGTCTCCCAACAATGTTTGGGGTCCCTAAATATAGTGCCAAGCTTGAGGAATTGAGAAAAGAAAGGTCCGTGGAAGGGTTGTTTCAGCATGACCTTACCGCCATAGATGGCAACAGGGCGATTTTTACTCGACCAGATGGTAAAGGACAGGTTACGAGAGAGTTTGATCTTTTGCATGTGGTACCAAAGAATAAACCACATGATTTTGTCAAGAACAGTGTACTCGCAAATGATGCTGGTTATGTCAACGTCGACGAAGGAACTACACGTCATATCAAATATCATAACGTCTGGTCTGCTGGAGACGCTTCAAGTCTGCCAACTTCCAAAACAGTTGCAGCGATCACTGCAGAGGCACCAGTTTTGGTTCGAAACTTACTATTCGCTATTGACGGTCGGGAACCGGAGGAAATATACGATGGTTATACATCGTGTCCTCTCTTGACTGAATATGGAAAGGTACTTCTTGCAGAATTTAAGTACGGCGGAGTACCAAAGGAGACATTCAACAAATGGTTCGGCATTGATCAAGCTATTCCGCGAACAGAATTCTATTATTTGAAGAAGAATTTCTTTCCATGGGTGTACGGGAAGTACATGGTGAAGGGTACTTGGGGTGGGCCAAAGGGTTTGATCAAATGATCACAGTACCTTTCAGATCAACCAGATCATATCAATAATGTCAATTTCTTCATAGGAAAACAATCTCCTGATTAGTGCTGGTCTACGAATCCTTTGAGAGTGTAATGTCAATCAGTTTTTTAAACCTAATTCGAGCTAATAATTACGTAGGGTCACTTGTGAGTAAATGAACTAATGGAACACTTCTTGACCTTTTAAATTCTCAATAAATTCAACGTGCAATTGTTTGATATTAGATTTCATCAATTTAATATCAAATCTTTGATAAACTGCTGTAAGAATTCTCAAGATGTCTGAAGTAAGATTTCGAGAGATATCCCTAAATCAACGTTTGCAATGTCTCACCAGTACGTACATCATCAGAGGGACTTTCTTCACTAGATTGCCAAACACGTATCAAAATCAATCATTAGAACTAATAATGACCCAGTATTCTTTATTAGTAGAAGGAGTTTCCCCCAGTTCTGGCTTGAGCGAGCATGCCAACCCAGACATTCTTTTTCTAGGCGATTCCCCTCACGGTGAGATGGACATGCAACCTCTGTGAATTTGAAGAACTTGAACTGACTAGCTCTCTTTAAGAATGGCTCTTCAAGCACGTATCTTGCATTTTACATCACGGTGGTGCTGGGACCACAGCATGCGGTCTTCTCAACGGACGCCCGACAGCCACTGTGCCATTCTTTGGCGAGTAAGTTATATCCTGTCCTTATTAAGTCTTGTTAACGCTCAAAATCTTTTCTTTGATGCTCGCGAATGAATACTAAGCTGATAATTGATCCTGAGTAGCCAAGCATTCTGGGGGCAAATGATTGCCGCAGCAGGTGCGGGACCTCTTCCTCTCCATTACAAGTCCCTCAACCATGACAATCTCACTCAAGCAATTCAGTACTGTTTAACACCCGCGGTAATGAGTGCTGCCGCCGAAATTTCAGAGAGAATGAGACAAGAAAGTGGCGTTCAGAGAGCCGTCCAATCTTTCCACACAAATCTCCCAGTAGATGCCCTTCGCTGCGATATTCTTCCCAATCAAGCCGCTGTATAGAAATATAGTAGCAAGAGCAAGAAGGGTCCAAAAAGGCCACCAAGCTATCCGATCAAGCTGCTTTCATACTTGTAGAGCACAAGAAAATTGACCCAAAGCTTTTGAAGCTGTAAGCCTGACTGATCTTCCACACGAAAACCTCCCATCCTAATCAAGCTTCTGCGCTAACAAAACACAAGCTACCAACCAAAACCAGTCTCGATTGAAAATGTGCGCTGGGGTCCTGTATCGGCCGGAACCCATGTTCTTCTCAGCACTATGACCAACTTCACCCTCGGCTTTAGCGAGGTCTTCACCGGGCCTGCGAAAGCAATTCAAAGCAAAGAGAATGGCGGGGGTGGTAAAGAAGCAGCTAAGACTTTCGGAAACGGATTCGTGAAGATTGTAGGTGTTCTTCCGAAAGCTATACTGGTAGATTTCCCGTTGGCTTTGACGGAGGGCCTGCACCATATGCCTGGGCTGTATGGTGAAGAATTGAGGGATCATGGCAAGGTTAAGGATTGGAAAAGTGGTGGTGTTGTAGCTGGGAAGGCAATTCTTATTCTTCTTTACTTTCCTTGGTATAGTACTTGACTCCTGGGAGCTAACAACTTCTTCGCAGAAGTTTGGCTACGGATTCATGGATGGCCTATCCGGCACAATCACCAAGCCATACAAAGGCGCGAAAGAAGGCGGTTGGGCCGGGCTCGGAAAGGGGGTAGCGAAAACAGCAATGGGTTTAGTCGCTGAATCTGGATCGGGGATGTTTGGTCTCTTTGCGTCAGTGTTGTAATTAGTATTTTCCGTATTTCAATTAAGCTCCACTTTAGTGATGCCTATTGATATTTATGAAGATATTTCAGTAATTATTATTGAATTACATATCACTGAGAGTATTCCATATTTCAATTATATGGAATATCACTAGCAATATACTGAAATATGGGAATTTACATATTTTGATTGGCTTTAAGCCTAATACGAAAAGAGGTTATTCAAAATATGTAATATTCGAATCAAAATATTTAAATTCCCGTATTTTAGTATATCTTCAGTATAGCTCCTTTCGTGTAATACGTACGGACTTGAATGTCATTGGCTATTATAGCTTTGCGTACCGGTTTCTAGGAATGTACAAATCCATTGCTACGTCTTCTCTGTCGGAGACAGAGAAGAAAACTATACTGGCGAGGCAAGTGTATGGGAGTTATATGGCAAGGGAGAGGGATAGGATCAAAAAGGGTGGAAGCAATGTGGGGGAGGTGAGGGTGCTGGCAGAATGGGAGAGGTTGAAAGTTGGTGTGTGAGTTCGAGATTATGGGAAGAGAGGAGGAAAGTGGAGAGTGGGAACTTGTTGTGTTCGTGTAGGCAGATCAAGGCGGAGTACTGTGATATGGTCGCTTGGATTACTGAGTGCAGTAATTGCCATTCTAGCAGTTGCATTGATGGGTGGCAGGTTTCAGGCAAAGATGAGAAGCGGGGAGGTGTGGGAAATCCAGTGACGCCCACAGCTAGCTGTTAGAGAAATTTTGCATATCACCTAGTAATTCAATCAAAGGATTTGTTTTTGTGCACGGCGATTGAGTACACAATATTACTGTATCGAGACCAGGGGCTGAAATGAGTTTCGCCTATAAAATGAGTTTCGCCCACTCCAGTACGAGCGCCTTCGAAATATGCTAGAGTGGGGAGGCACTACTCACAATTATTATTATACTAATCAAAATAAAGATTAGTGAAAATACTATTGTCTACACCGCCTGTTCAAATAATCTGAGCATGTGACTCCAACTATCGCTCCAGTAGCAGATTTCGCATTTAGGAATTCTTCAAGCTTCACTTGTTCTACATCTCTCCAACGTTCTAAGAATTCCCACTTTGAGAGTCTGGGTGCCACTCTAGGACCTCTCGCCTCCAATCACGTCCCCTTGTTAATTAATATTCAAATCGAAGGAATGAACTGTCCGAAGTCAACTTCTTGAGCAATACCCTGGTATCTCCATCTAGAAACGTATGCAGGAGCGCTTCCATTTCCACCGTTGCTTGTTGCATATACTCCCACGAGAGAACCTACAGGTGAAAAGATTAGTTGACATCACAAATTAACCGCACATTTACTAGAAATTCATACCAGTAAATAACCCTTTACCACCACTCAATATAGAGGCTGGTGCGAGGCCGACCATGAGAGTGTTATCTGGACTAGAAGAGGAGGAAGCATAGAACGTGTAATATGTATCATTCTCAGCACAAATGCTCAGACGAATTGGTGCCTGAAGCCAGGAGTCTGGGACTGGCATGGTGACAGGTGGTGGAATCTCTTTCACGAGACTTCCAAGCCCAGAGACCATAAAACGGAAATGAGGAGCCAAAGAATTTTTTAGAGTCGAGTTTCTGGTCGTGTTGGTAGGCAACATGACGATTCCAAGAACCATATTCTGGACTTGGTTTAGGAAAACTTTTACACCGGCCTCTTCGTCCTTGGCCTCGGGGGCATATGAAATATCTACACTGTATTGGAAAAGCGTATGTGTCTGTAGGCGCATCATCAGTGTGTAATTTGCGACTTCGTATCCAGCGCTGAGGTTCGTCGCGCCAGCGGAAATACTCGCAGTTGATGGAGTGAGTTGAAGGGTTCCAGGATGACCGAGTGGGGAAATTTTGTAAGCCTGCTCATCTGGCCAGCGCCAGTAACCGAAATGTCGTGGAATTGTTGAGTTGCTGCCGAAGTCGACGACATCAGGATCAGTGACGAATAGCCCGTCTCCAGAGACATATTTCGATTCAGAAATGGTCCATGCGCTTTCAACTCCACGTAGAGGTGTGAATATCGGAAATTCCCCATCGTTCCATGTGACTGTGGTCATTACAGTTTCCCGGCCCATAGGATACGTAACGGCTTCAGGGCCTGAGCGCCAGCCCAGCGCCGCTGACCACCACTGACCTTGGGCGTCACGAAACAAATCAGCGTGCCCAATATTCTGAAAATATTCTTCGGTGCCCTTGTTGGTCAACACTGGATTTGCCGGATTATTCTCGTAAGGACCGTAGATGTCTTTTGACCGAGCCATTATGGCGGAGTGATTCAAGCCTGAACCTCCCTCTGCAGCAAGAAGATAGTAGTATCCATCCTTTCGGTAAATGTGCGGTCCTTCAACGAACACACCATTGGTCCCATTCCAGATGGAGCGTGCTTCACTAAAATTACCGGTCTTCAGATCAACAGTCTGAATCAAGATCCCAGCCGAAACGACATATGTCGTTCCATCCTGATCCCAAAAAATATCAGGATCGATGGAGCGATTAATGTGTCGAATGGTGTCGCTCCAGGCATTGTCGCTATAAGGGTCCGTAGTTTTGAATACCAAGATAGTACCCTGATCCTGAACGTTGTTGCGATACATGGTAATGATGTAGAAAGTCCCTTGGTGATATCTAATGGTGGGAGCCCAGATGCCGTCAGCTTGATCAAGAGAATTTTCGTAGTCAGGCACTTGACTTTTGCGAGATATGGCGTAGCTGGCAAGTCTCCAGTTTCTGAGATCCTTGCTGGCGTGGACGGGGAGTCCTGGAGTCAGAAGGAATGTAGAAGAGGTGCAGAAAGTAGTATTGTCTTTCTCAGCAACGAAAACACAGCTAGGGTCGCTGTGCCAGCCCGGTATGGCAGGATTGTAAATTGTTTCATTCTGATTTTGCCTCCCTATTGCACTGCTGCAAGATGCGTTGACAACAAGAAAGGTGAAGAAGAGCTGCAAGAGCCTGAGCGAAGAGGAGCTTGTCATGGTGACGAGTAGTGAAACAAATGCGAGCGTGAAGAAAGTCTCGCAGCAGATTTGAGCAGATTGTGCTTTCTTATAAAGGTTCTTACTTTGAATTCATCTCCTATCTGGCAAACGAAGAGCCCCGAGCTTCAAGCATTCATTTCATATTGATGTTCAAAAAATTATTCAAGAAGGTGCAGCCCATGTGCGAAAACTCTAAAGATCATTTCCACTTTCGACCAGATGCAGATCCCCCAATCCCCATGATACAGGAGTTTCGCTACCAAATTCCTGGTGGAGATTTCGATTGTAATCATACCAAGGCCCAGCAGTTATAATAAGTAATTCAACTACCCCATTTTCTGGCCATCCCCATTTTCTGGCCATCCCCACTTTCTGGCCATCCCCACTTTCTGGCCACCCACAAGTCGACTACTCCACTTTCTGGCCACCCCTCTTTTGGGCCACCTCGAAAAAGCTCACCGCTACAAGAAATCCACCTCCGTCCACCTTGATGTGAAATCTTCGAGGTGGCCCAAAAGAGGGGTGGCCAGAAAGTGGAGTAGTCGACTTGTAGTAATGTGCTGTATGAGGGCTTGCTTTTGATGAATGCCGCATGTCTGTATATTGGCTGGCTTCTTCACTCAAATCAGTCCAGAATCATCGGTTTTGAACTTCAATATAAATTTAATTTGCTATGCTATCTTTAAGAAGATTTAAGATTTCAGACGTTTACTATAATTATATGGTTGGTTTGGGAATCCTATATTAATCTTGATAAGTTCGATTATATTATACTGGCTTTCATTAAAGACACTAATGATCGCCAGCTCATGCCGTTCATTTTATATATTTACCGGTGTATTTCTTATATTTGCCGTTGTATCGTATTCTTTTGGAAAATTCGAAAATTGCTAGCAAGGATTATTACTTTAAGGTTGTTTTAGAGCCAATTAGCTTTCCTCTAAATACCTTAAAAGAGAAGTATTTGATAGAAATATAAGGCGTTCGGTAGATAATCCATCAATATAACGAATCAAACAACTCTAATGTTTTCCGTAACTTTAATCCACGAGAAGCTTAAATTATCAATCCTTACTAGCAATTTTCGAATTTTCCAAAAGAATACGATATTTCGTCTGTTTCTCTTCGCTTTTCGTATGTGTCCCTTCGTATTTCGTTTATAAGTCTCTCTTTTATTGTTTTCCGTAAAGATTGCGTAACTGTCATGTCACTGTTCTATACTAGCGTCTGATGTGTCCAAAATTGAGCCGCGTGGATGTGCGTTTTGCTTGATTGGAATTATTACGAGATACTCTCGGACATGATGTCGAAAGAACTTCTAATTCCTGCGGTGCTGCGCTCGGTGACGGTAAGTTTATTAAAATACAAACAACCTAATAAGTTCTTTAACTTGTATAAATCATAGGAATTCGAAGAATTGAATAAGACGGATTAGTAGTCATATCATGTTGTTGGAAATCACATGTCGTACACGTGTGTGGCACGTGCACCCACCATAAAACTCTTCCTTCCGAGCTTCCCGCTCTGTAGACTTCAGTCATATACAA
>PHWZ01000133.1:0-80819 GCA_004379285.1 Botryotinia calthae | reverse complement strand
ATTGGGCATCCCGTCCGCTCTGCCATACACAAGCTTCAGATCGGTGGATTAGTAGTTGGGTGGGTGACCACCAGCGAATCCCCACTGTTGTATGTTTTTGCTTTTTCATTTTTTGCTCCAGTTTACAGAGAAATAAAATCGAACTCACATTAACTGTCGTCCATTCTTCGTCAGCCAGAACAACACCCTTAATGATTTCCATGCCAGCTAGCCCTGCTTTCTTGCCTACGGTTTGCATTTGCTTCGATATTTCACGATTAATCGATTCATTGTGCACTAAATCACCGATGCCATGACCCTCTACACCGATTGATTCGGCGAGCTTTTTGAGGGCCGGCTCGGCGGGAACGACAATTGCAATAGGTTTAGTTTCGGAGATCGAGGCGTAGATGCATATATTCGCTACTACAGTCGCGGAGCGATAGATTGATTCTAGCTGTTGTAAAATTAGCATACCAGATACAAATGCGTAAGGAGTATGCACTATGTATACTTTCTCCAGAGCAATATACTCTCCATTCATCGTCTTTACTAAGTTCTTTTTGCGGTCAATGATCTTCAAGTGTCCGTTCCTATCCCACTCCCCAATATCCCCAGTTTTGAACCATCCATTCGAGGTAAGAGCTTCAGCTGTCTCGATCACGTTATCGTAGTATTCGGACATGACGCTAGGTCCTCGAATTCAGATCTCTCCTTGTGGGGGAGTGTTAGTAGCGAAGTATCCCGCGTCTGGAAAGTCAACCAGTTTTATTTCGATACAGGCGGGAATGTCACCAGCTTGGAGATTAAAGGAAAGGGGGTCGCATATTGCGCCCATGCTGATTCCTTGTTAGTATACTTGATTTTGGAATGTAAGTGAATGGAAGCCACTAACGCAGCAGTCTCTGTGGATCCATATCCAGATATCATGGGTGTGATAGTGTGAGAGATAAATTCTTGGGTTTGTTGAGATATAGGACCAGCGCCATTTAGACAGAATCTCAACCGACCACCAGTCGCTTGTTTGACTTTGTTAAAGACGACAGTATCCAAAATACCGGAACCGGGTAGGCCGGTAGAGGATAACAATCGTTTCGAATAGAAAGCACTCCAAAACAGGCTACGCACAACTGGACCACCTTTGTTCACATTGGCAATTACACCTTTTTTAATGGTCTCCCAAACGGATGGTACACCCACTAGAAGTGTGGGTTTCAATTCGAGGATATCACCCTTGCAATTCTTCATGGAGGTTTCGGATAGAGTTCGGGGATGGCCATAACCCATCAAGGCACCCCAGTAGAGACATGCGTTTTCAAATACGAATTCGAAGATGTGAGCGAGGGGAAGATATGCTAGTATTGTATCTGAGGGACCTAGATAGTTGCCGACAATACTATTTGCTCCAGCAACTATAAACATGTTAGTTTAGAGGGTGATAGAAAGCTAAAATACTAACTGGCAGCCACAATGTTCTTATGCTTCAGCGAGACCCCTTTTGGTGTACCACTTGATCCAGATGTGTACATAATGCAACATAGATCTTCTGCCTTCGGCGGCACAGCTTCGACCGGATGTAAATGTCCCAAATCTATGAGTTCATCATAGCTCAAAAGCGTCAGGTGACTGTGGCTTTTCTTCAATTCTTTGATACTTGATAATGAGAGTTCTGTATCACCATCTGTGTTATATATCACGTATTCGATATGCTTTAAATCTTCAAGAGAATCAAGTAGAGTTTTCAAAAGTTGTGGTTCTAAAAATATGGCCTTAGCTTTCGTTTGTATGAGAGAATGACGGAGTCCTTCGACACCAAGGGTATCGTATGCAGTGACGATAGGCATGGATTGGGACATGGAACCATGAGCGATTGACAGCCAGTGGGCACTAGATTCAGTATAAGCTTTGATATTCGATAGTCTACCATGTAGAGGTTACCTCGTTGTTGCAAAGAGATGAACTCGATCATCCTTAACCAATCCAAGTTTCCTCAACCCCGCTCCCACACTCAGTACTGTAACTTCATACTCCTTGAAACTTAAATACTCATATCCACTCATCTCAAAATAAGTCCACACTCTATCTACCTCCTGTGTTTGTTCATTGATGATCTTCTTTATCTTTTTAGTCTCCTCATGTTTATTGATTAGTTTTCTAGACCCCAGCGCTCGTGCATCGCCAAAACGACGAGAGCTCTGTTGTATAACATCGAATACAGTTTCGATACCCGATTCTGGTTGGGAAAGAAGGTCTGGATATCGAATGTTACGACGAGGAATAGTTTCACCTGAAACCTGTAGGATTCCTTGTACTTCTGCTGTGAAGGGAGGTTTTCTCGACATTCGGGGAGAGAAAATTGTAGCTTTAGTCTTGATCTCGGTTTGGGAAGACATAGTGAGACTTTGTAGCATATAGAGATCAACGGGGAACGATAGAGTTTTTGAGATAAAAGAAAGAACTTAGAACTTAGAATAGGAAGATAGCGCTGATGATGGGAACAGTTTGATATGCAATAATATTACATTCCAAGATCCCAACACACTCTCAACCAATTTTAAGCCACCCAAACCCCTTCAGACAATGAGAATGTGGCTATTGTCCCCATAGCTTTGGTGATAAGCCAAGGCTTTTCCTAGCACCTCATGCCTTTCAGTTGACATAAAATCACGGAGGGAGGTGTTAGGCCGCCTCCGACTTGAAGGTTCTGTCATCTTTCTCGAGACATAGTAATCATCGATTAATTAATATCAGGTAAATTGGAATGATTGCTCATTGTTGGTGACAGATTATAAGAATGAAGATGTGAATGGTATCATCATTTGAGGTTGAGAGTATTATCTATTGATGTTTAATAAAGAGTTCGAGAGGAGAGAGATATCCCATCGAGATGGAATGAGTGCGCGCTAGGCCCTATAGATATTAGAATGAATAAAGGACCCTTAAGAGCGTACAGCGAATGCGACATGCAACAAAATTCAAAATTTTAGTCATGGACACAGTATAATCACGTGTACCCATGTAATTGGTGGGCCGAGTTTGGTCTATTTTGTTGATAGATGCTCACCGGGAGTTACAAAAACTTGCACTTTTTTTTTTTTACAGTGGGCACTGATTCTCATGGCTCCGCAATCAGAAGTAAAGGTACCATCCATCTTTCCACGCTTGTGCGAAATCTTTCTCCGCCTGTAGTCATTTGAATAATAGCAGAACAATCGAAATGAAAAGTCCATACAACGGTAGCAGATTCATGATGTCTGCAAGCCCTGCCATCGAAGCCCGCAATAACAAAAAGCAAAAATGAATCGACGTCGGCATGATTCGAACATGCGCCCCCGAAAGGAATTGATTTCTAGTCAATCACGTTAACCACTCCGTCACGACGCCATTAATGATTACATAAAAGAGCTTCTGCGTTAGCAGCTTTATACTATTGCCAAATTGCTAGGTAGCAGTGGATCCATCAGATGAGATTTCCATCAACCAATGTGCGATGGGATTTGCAGAGCATTTGGCGGACAACGAAAACATTACTCTCGGCTTCACCCCTCGAAGGAATGACCGTCCTCTTTGAATATCGAGCGGCCCACTATATTCAAGTATCTGGGTTTTACACACGACATTGAACGGAAGATCTTTCTCTCGCAGATAAACTCTCCTATCAACGGAGCTTTTGGCTGCGCTAGATACAAATATGTGCATACGGATAATCCGCTGTGGGGGATCTGCACACTGATCGAATTAACCAGAATTAGGAAGTCCTCAGACGATTAAACCAGGAAGAATATGCGGCTAGTTGTCTAGTATTTGGTATTGATACTGTGCCTAAGTTGTTGGAGCCTCTGAAAATGACCTCATCAACATCTACAATGGAAGTGAGGGCATTTACCTTCAAACTCGATACATGAATTACATGCCTATCACTGGCGACTGGTGCGGTTGCACAGCTGCGCCGCCATGTATACACATAATCCCGATGCTTGAGCATTCAAACCCACGCCAACCCCGCACCAACGTTCATGCTCTCTTACCATATTCGATTATATGATGCATCGAGATGGCGAAATCGGCCGGTAAGCACTGAGAAGACGGCTGAACATGCAATGCGATATCCGGTATTCTCGGGATGTTGCATGGGAGCGTATCACAGAGCAGGGGCTGAGTGGGTGCCACAACAGCAATAGATTCTGTAAATTCGAAATTGACAGCAATATAGCTACTTCAAATACATTGTATTCATTCGATGATAGCTATTTAGTGGGCAGTAGAAACTGCGGAACACGTTTCCCTGGAAGATTGTACCCTACTTCTTGCTTTCTGTTCCCCTTCCCCTCCGCATGGATTGGAAGCTTGGTGGTTGTCTTTTAATACCCGAGACACCGGGTGATAATATAGACATTTTCCGGTTGAACCGGCTAGTACATATTTTCCCAGTCTGTCTTCTTCTATTCGAATCAAACAAAAATTAAGGTGTGTATGTGTGTGTGTATGTGTGTGTGTGTGTGTGTGTGTGTATATATGTATATGTATGTGTGTGTATGTTAATACGACCCCTTTTACTGATAAGTCTAACAAATAACTCGCTCGGGTCAACCATCATTATCTATCTTATCGGATAGACAGAATTTTATAGTTTTAAACTCATCTATCCATCCCACCCCATTGATATCCTCCGCCCCTCGGCCCCTCTCATATCTCGACCAGGACATTCGCGTTTCGGTACTTGTTGTCTCCCGTAGAATCTCTAGTGTCTTCTCCACCTTCACTTCTGACAAACATAACATAATACGATCAAATTGGCGACGACAAACCTTTACTCGATATGTCAAGTCGGAAGAGAATATCGCAAGCTTGTAAGCCATGTGGTATTAAGAAAATAAAGGTAAAGTCTTACTTTCTCCCGTACAACGTACACGCAAGAATGAATCTAGCCATTGACTAGTCAATTCACAGTGTGATGGCGGGGCTCCCGTGTGCGGACCTTGCCTAAAGAGAAACGGAGAATGTTCTTATGGTGTATCAAAACGTGGTCATTTTCCACGGAAATTCAATGATGATGGAAGGTGCGTAGTCAATTGAATATTTTGTAAACACTTGATACTCATTGGAACATATCAGCCCAAACACTGCCGGTCGTGAAAGCTCATCTCACCCATCGCCTATTCAACAACCTTTGGGAGGTAGTCGCCTTCCTATTACGTGCTCTGACACGCCACTCAATCTTCAAGGCTCTGTTAGGCCATCCTCAGGTTATACCCATAGCTCATCGTCGCAAAGAAAAGATGCCGGACCAAAGAAATATCCCTTCAATGCTGAGGTAACAAAACGTTTGTTTCAAACTTACTTCGATTGTATTCATCCAATTTGGCCGATTCTGTACAAACCAATGTACACTTCATTCGATTATACGTACCCTTCACCAACCATCCCAAATGTCTTGGCATGTGCAATGTTCGCCATCGCGGCTTGTGTAGAAAAGCTTCAACCTGTTCCACAGCCATTCGATGACCCGCACATCATGGGATCGGAAGAGCCTCGCTTTTATTTTGAGGAATCCCTGAACTTGCTACAAAGAAGCAATGATACCAGTGATAGATCGTTGAAGAATGCTTTCACTCCTTCAATCGCAAATTGCCAAGCATTGACAATACTTTCACTGCAGCAGCATGGAGTAGCTGAATATTCCCGAGCGGCGATTCTCTGTGGACTTGCGTCATCAATGGCTATTGAGTTACGCTTGCATAGACCCCATCAAGCGCATGGTCCACAGTGTGAAATTCGCTATCGTCTCTGGTGGAATCTATTCATTCTCGAGAAGATGATTTCTTGCGAAATGGGGAGGCCAGTGATGTTAAGAGTCGAGGAAACTGACACTCCATATCCCTCTACCTCCGAGGCGGATGAATTTGAATTACTTCCTAGTAGAATGAAGCGACAGAATACGACCAACATAAATGTTGTTGGCAAGATGCATACACTGTCAATCCTTGTGACGACTATTCAACTTTCAGTCACAATGGAAAGACTTTCGAGAGAAGTGTATGGATTGATGAGCCGGAGAGCAATCCGGGATGACCGAAACTTTGGTGAAGGAAAACGTATGGAACTGTGGTCTTCTTTTCAGAAGTGGGAGAGCGATACTGAAGCTTCTCCCTTACGCTTAGATCTGAGCAGCCATCTGACGTCAGTCCCTGGTGTCGTTACGAACTATGTTGTAAGTGTGCAATTTATTGATGTCAGGTCTTTGCTCATTGAATCTTGATCATGCACTCAGGAGTGATTCTTTTACATCGCCCTTTCATTGCTCGATGGATGTCAAACCCTGCAAATACCAATGCTTCGGCGCACCCGCTCAAGATTTGCCTAGATAGTGCCAATGCAATTTGTACTATCTTGGAGAAGTACTTCGATCATTTCTATGGCCTGCCATGTGACATGGTTTTTAGTATTTTTACAGCTGCAAGCACGCTTTTATATCAATCAAAGCAACCGGATGGTGGTGATAATGCAGAATCACAACGTCGTCTCAAGATGTGTATTCACTGGCTTTCTATTCTTGGGAAAGGTTGGAATAGTGCTGGAGCTCGCCAACAGCTTTTGGTAGACTGTATGTCCTTGGTTCTACAATTCACAAGTTTGTGGCTAATCTTTAAAGTATCAGCAATGCCACGGGATGTTAATATGACAACTCTAGTTAATGCAGCCGCAGCTGTCGATGCCCAGGAATCAACATCCTCACAGCTTCTATCTAAGCAGGAATTAATGTATGCGCGACACTCGACAGCAGACACTACTCCTGGCACAGTGAAACCTGGAACAGCGGAGGACTGGGAGTTTTTGAGAGGATTTGGAGATTCTTCTGATGAATTTTATATCCTAGATAAAGAACTTCGAGTTTTACTTGAGAGTGATCAGCAGTGGAATCTCTAAGTCCCATAGCTCAGTTCGCTAAAAAAAGAAATCATTACGCTTATCAAATTCGATCCTATAACGCTACCACCTCTACATTTCAAACATTCCGATAGGCCCATTATATTCCCGTCTTCCAAAGCAGAAATAGAATATCGCACCAAAAAACAACCATCCGCCCATGACAACCACGCTGTAGTTCATATTCTGCGCGGTGACAGGCTGCACACTGGGAAAAGTGCAGAATACTATCGCCACGAGAAGCCAAACAACAGCAATGACATTGACTATCAATCCCAATGTGTCACCTAACCTAAATGGTCCATATTGGCTTCTCTTGATATTTTTTCTACCATAGACTATCATGTAGATAATTGGCACAAGATAGGATGCATACATTCCCAGAACGGACATCGATACGATGGCATTGAATGCAGTACTGTTCCCGAGGTATATCAGACCAAGCAGCATTTCTATTATAGTCAAGGCTATGATAGCCCGAACAGGTACTTGTGTGGTCGAGCTGATGTGAGCGAAATACTTCGAATATGGAGTTGCGGAATCCCGAGCAAATGCCCAATATGTTCTTGAAGTTGAGGTACAGCCAGCCGCGTTGGCAGCTACGGCAATAAAACAGACGACCAGGATCAGAATGGTTGCCCCAGCGGTATTATTCGTGACGTTTTGATATAGCTGCATGAATGGGAAACCGGTCGGGGATGCAAGTACTAGAATTACAACTATCAGCAATCTTTTTCACGTTGGATCTTCCGACGGCCGAATTTCATTTCACCAGGGCGTTAATGGGTACAAAATGATAGAAAAATAATTCCTTACGTTCATTTAAGTCGCCAAGGGAATACAACAGCATGATGCAATACCCAAGTCCCATGATTCCATTCACAGCAACGCTCCCAACCATAGCAATTGGGACATCTCGTGCAGGTCTTGGCATCTCTTCTGCTAAATGACAAGCCGCATCATAACTTTGCGGAGTAGTCAGTACAAAGTAATAAGCGAGCTAGGATAAAACTTACCCAAGGAATGGATATACAGCACTCAAGAGACCCACAAGCCATGATACTCCGTCGCTTTCCCAGCCACTGGTATTTGTTACCTCGATAAAGACAAAATGAGCATCGTGCTTGGGTGCCATTACTCCGAGTACTGCCATGATTGCTATGAGACCGGCTAAATGTAGAATGCCTAAGACTATTAGCTCTGTTAGACTATCTTATTATGCTTTGGGGAAAGTTACCTGACGCCAAGTTTGTGTGTGGAAGTATTTTCGATCCCCATATATTCACAGCAGCAGAGTATAGAAGGACCAACCATTAGAATAGCATACCCTGCCATCTTGTTGGCACATAGCTATCTGGATTATTGAGTGTTACGAGGCCTTGGAATTGCAGCCCTGCAGAAAATGCCGCTGATGCTGTAAGAACAATTTGTCCACCGATGGAGATCCAGCCTGTGAACCAGGATGCAATCTTCATCTGGCTTTTTGGGGCCAGAGCAGCGACGAAATGATATTGTCCTATGCCATGTCTTCAGCGTTAGACAATATTCTGAAACGAGTTTGTTTGTTGGGTTATCTCTTACCGCCAGCCGTCGGCCAGATGGACGCAATTTCAGCTAGTGATGATGATATCGCCAAACTCCCGATCAACGAAATGCAGCTGCAAAAATGACAATGAGATTAGTCTCTTTCGTATGGCTAATATTACTTACTAGTTATAGAAAAGACATGGAGCTCCGCCATTTGCTAATGCTGCTGCTACAACACTGGACAATGCTTCCCAAGTTGCCATCAAGCAAAGGCATAATGAGCCAAGTGACCAGACCGAGAAGTCTTTGCGTAGTTCCTCTACATTCCCTGCTACTGGAATCTCTCCCTTTTCTTCCTCTGTCCCGATCAATGACGGCCGAGATTCTTTCATCATGTCCTCCTTTTTGCACTCGCTTTCGAAATCCATGCTGAAAGAAAACTTCACAATATGCGTCGAAAAATCAATCCTATTGAAGTTGATTGTGCAATACCAGAATCAAATACTGTCAAGTAATTGATATAGACTTTTCAAATCAAGATAGACGAGAAAAAGAGGAGGTGTAGGACACTCCAGGCCTACCTCTATCTCATATCAGACTTTCAAGCGATAGAAAGCGGACCTCTTCCGTTATCAAGCCAATTTGAAGACTGTAATATTGAGCTGTCATGTTGAACTAGTCCGAAAAAGCTTAAGAAGATTGAATGCCGACGTTGAGACGAGAATGAAACGTCTGCCATGTACAATCCTCACAGCACAACCGCGTTAGTGGATACAATTATTGAGACAATCGGACAGGATTGGTGATAGGTATTAGCGATACCGGGTATTTGATTTGATACCCGTGTCCGTGATTTGACAACAACCGAGATAACCGAGATAGCCGGATAGACATGTGTATCTACCAATCATATGTGGAATAGAATCAATTGAAGAGTCATATTTATGTAATGCATATCACTTCCTTCCAAGCCGGGTAAGTGATGGCGATGTTAGCACATAACCGATCGTCTAGACGTTACCAATGACTTTGTACCACGCATTATATATTAATTTGTTTTTCCTCTCAGCTGCTTTACATTTCACATCTTTCTTCACACTCTTTATTCCGGTTGCACAGTAAAGTTATACTCTTCGTACTTTAACAATATCTTGTCAACCTGAATTCAATATCATCACCACCACAGCACAAACCATGGCCCCTCCAACCTCGAAGCCTCACCCCCTCACTCAACTTTCTCTCCCCGAATCCAACATAGCCCGCGACACCATTGTGGCTGCCCACAAACCAGCCCTGGTATCCTTCCGCACCATCACTCTCGAAGAACCTCTCAAAGCCGAGCTCCAAAAATTTCTAGCAATAGAACATGCTGGCGCTTTAGATGCTTCAACTCCCTACCCCAAGAGACTCGCAAGAGTAGCTTATGATGTTATTGGAGGTAGTAAGATACCTAAATATCATGAGAGTCTTGTGGATGTCGAGGAGAGCATCGAGGTGGACAGAAAGGTGGTTGATGAAATGCAGCATGCTGCTTTGACGTTGTACGTTATATTCCCCATTTCCGCTTTTTGCATCACAGCTAACACACGACCACAGAGGTGAATTTGACGAGCTAGTTAAAGCTGTCTGGGCATCTCCTGTTTTCAAAGAGGAACTCGCACAACTGATTATCCCAGAAGGGTTCGAGGTTGTTGTCGAGCCGTGGCCTTATGGAGGAAGTATCACCGAGGAAAATCCTCGATACTTCCAAGGTCTCTGTTTTGCCCAGGACACTCGTAATGGAAACCCAGATTCAAACTTCTACGGATATCCTCTTCCTTTGATTCCAGTCATGGATGCTTCTACAAAGGAGATTGTAAGGATTGATAAACTCGCTACGGGGGGTATCGAAGATGGTTTTAAAGAGGGCACATATGACAAGGAGATCTTGAAACATTGCAAGCCAGCGGAATATGTACCAGAATTATTGGAGAATGGAACGAGAAAGGATATGAAACCTATCAATGTGGTGCAGCCCGAAGGAGCGAGTTTCACTGTTGGAGAAGATGATAGTTTGGTGGAGTGGCAGAAGTGGAGATTCAGAGTGGGGTTCAATTACAGGGAGGGAGCTACCATTCACGATGTGCATTACGATGGCAGAAGTGTTTTGTATCGATTGAGTGTTTCAGAGATGGTATGTTTGATTGGTTCTTGGATTGTGTTGGGATATGGTGCTAATGATTCTATGAAAAGACTGTTCCATACGCAGATGCTCGATCACCATTTTACCGCAAGCAAGCCTTCGATTTCGGAGATGGTGGCGCAGGAAACTGTGCCAACAATCTCGAGCTAGGATGCGATTGTCTAGGTGTTATCAAGGTTCGTATCTCTCCCCAGTCTCAGATCTTGAGAACCTCTCAATATCTAACAAAACTCAGTACTTCGACGGCACCAAAACCGAAAGCGACGGCACCGTCACCACAAGCCCCAACGTCATCTGTCTCCACGAGCAAGATGCCGGAATCGGCTGGAAACACACAAACTGGCGTACTAACCGTGCAGTCGTCACCCGTCACCGCGAGCTAGTCGTTCAATTCATCATCACTCTCGCTAACTACGAATACATTTTTGCGTACAAATTCGATCTCGCTGGTGGTATCACTGTCGAGACACGTGCTACGGGTATCGTATCCGTCGTTTCGATCGATGCGGGCAAGAACAAGAGTGAGTACGGAAATGTTGTTTCTCCTGGTGTTTTGGCACAGAATCATCAACATATTTTCTGTGTGCGTATTGATCCCGCGATCGATGGACCATCCAATTCAGTCATGATTGAAGAATCCCATCCCGTGGCTGACAAGAAGAGAAATCCTTATGGCAATTTCTATGAAGTCATTTCCAAACAAGTAGAAAAATCATCATGGCTGGATGCTAAGCCAATGAACAACATGGTTGTAAAGATGGTCAACCCAGGAAAGCAAAATCCAATTAGCGGAAAGAATGTAGGATACAAATTTATCCCGGCGGCGACACAGATGTTGCTCGCTCAGGATGATAGTATACAAGCTCAACGGGCGAGATTCGCTCAACATCATGTGTGGGTTACGAAATACAAGGATGGCGAATTGTATGCTGGTGGTAGATACACACTTCAGAGTCGCAAGGAAATTGATGGAGTTGGCGATGCAGTCGCGAGAGGAGAGACCCTAGGAAAGGAGGGAGAGGATGTGGTTGTGTGGAATTGTTTTGGATTAACACATAACCCAAGAGTGGAAGATTGGCCCGTGATGCCGGTGGAGATCCATGAATTGAGGATCAAACCGGCAGATTTCTTTGAGGCGAACCCATCGATCGATGTTCCCAGCTCGAGGAACATGTCGTCGAAACTGGCGGGAGAGGGAAGTCCAAAGACAGAGGAAGAGAGTTGTTGTAAAGCGAACGGATCCAAGTTGTGATTAGGAGGATGTTTGAAAGGAATAAATAAGTAGCGATTGTACAAATAACTTTGTGAATGACAATTTTTGCATCTAGTAATCTCTGAACGAGAACATGATTTCTCCAAGCATATACGTGAAATTTTGCGGACATGCCACAACACATGAAGCGTTGTGGTCACCTTGTGCATCCTCAGAGCGCGAGATATTAATACGAGCACGAAAACTACCAAACAGGTATCTACACTACATAATGCATCACGAGGCACTAGCTTTTGAGGAGTTCGATAGTACAATGCTGCAGCAACAACTGCCTAAAGTCTGAAAAGCGGAGACAAGACGTAACAAGGATGTGAGATCATCTCCGAAGCTTGAAGCATTTTGAGCGCGGAAAACAGCCGCACGCTACTTGAAGGAGCAAGGCAATTCAATAGATCTTCAGAGAGCTGGAGAATGATAAACGTAAGTCTTAATTCCATTATTTGCGATGTTCTGAAGGCGAAATCTTTGGTCTTTCATCACGGCTCACCTCTGACACCGTTCGTGATGTGTAGTTACGGTCTCGCTGTTGGTCAATCCGTGGTTCTCAGCCAAGTCTAAAGCAAAGCCTGCGAACTTTGCCAACAGCGTTGGGGTGGATCAAATGCAGAATTGGCTTCATGTTGATCCGGAGATATTTTTAATGGCTTTCTTGCTAATAACAAGAGACTACGTTACTTCGACATCTAGGGTAGCCGCACGGATATGCATTAAAAGACACCAACTCACGCTCAACCAATAGAAACGGTGAACGACTTTGGCCAACCACTAACAAAACCAGACTGATCAGTCTCCATACCAGATGAAACATCATCATATGGAAAAGCGTATCCCCGACCATGGTGGTTTGCTTCATGAACAAGTCGAGCATAATGATTTGAGACCTTGTGTCGATAAAACTCCGATACTCTCTCCTTGTGTGGCTGATGGTTGTTGCTTAACAATGTCGATCGATTGAACGCCGCACTAATACGAGCCGTAAGAGGTCCTGTCGGCCCAGCATTGTTGGAAAATGGACCAGAACTACAACTAAAAATATCTGCAGTAGATGGCTTCGAAAAAGTCGCCAGACCAGGAAACGTTAATTGCCCGTTGCATACACGGCCCTCTACCTTTCCCCATTCAGCTTGGGTATCGACAACTAATGGTGTGTGTGTATATTTGTCCCACACTTCATTGACGTAAGATTCATAATAGCCATCAAAACCCGGTTCATGGTTGGGGCTTAATACTCGAAGTTTTTGACCACCACTTTCTACAACCAATTTGTCCCACCCTGCGCCATCAATTCGACTTTGTGCTCTTAGGCCTTCACAGATAGTCTCTAGAGCATCTGCTTTTAGACCATGGATTTCTTGTGGCCTGCCATTTTCAGGTATAAGTTTCATAGAAATTGGCAAGCTAACAAAGTCGACATAACTGTTGCAGATTAGCAATCTTGCAAGGCATTGGGCGATGGGCAAAGCAACCTTATATTGGCATAAATCTGAGTTTGATTGAATGTAAACTCGCAGAACGCCCAGTTGGTATTGATATTATGATCAGAAGGATTGGTGACAGATGGCTCAACCAATGCCGGTCCTGGGTTAACGAAAAACTCCAATTTCTTCCCTATTGAGAACCAGATCCTTCCTCCAGCAAGAAGAGGAATGGTGGCAATAGTGGTACTACCTTGTTTCCCCAATCTGATAGCACAATCTGCTGAAAGCGGATGCACGGTGTGGGGAGGGGAGTCAGGGTAATATGGTGTCTTTCCATCGGCTCTCAGTAGAAAGACACGGTTGTTATTGTTTAGTGCTAGCCCCGTGATATAAGCATAAACTTCGTCCGAAGGGTACCGATTTTGTAGTTGGATATCTAGAGTTTGAGGCATGATAGTATATGCGATGATAAAGTAGCAGTAGACGTGTAGCAAAAGTTCCGTGTGACGGGTTAGTGAAGTTTGTGTATGATATATGGGAAGAAACACAGAGGGTGCAATGTGAGAACTGTGGGTTAGCCAATCGAACATTTAACATGAAAATGCTCAATGACGTATGTAACAGCCGACTTTCATGAATTGGATGTCTTTTGAACAATCAAAACACAAGAGACGATAGAGATATTAGACTCAGCCCCGTAATGGTGGCGCATTATGAGTTATCGAAGCTTGGTATGAACTTGCCATGGCACAAGTTAGAGAAGAGATGCTGATATGGAGAGTTTATGTGCAAAAAGCTGCTTGATGACGCCCCGCTGGGCCACTGCCGTGGAGGGTTTTTCGCTTCGCTCTAGGAGATCAGCATGAACACATAGGTAGTTGACTGAGTAGATAATAGATAAAGAAAGGGGGGAGGGGAGGGGTGTTTGTCTAGATATATGTCAAATAGATACATACAGTATACCGTACAATGATGGAAACGTTAAAACGCCACAGATGTGAGTAGATGACTAAAATGTCATCATGTGACCGTGATACGCCACTATCTCTAGACGAGCGGTGATGACTAATAGTTCCACACTAGCCGTGCACACAAATCCCACCCATCACCTTCATAGTTTTCCACCTTTTGGATTTCCCGAAAAACGGCAACCATCAAACATCATCAACGCAATCAACAACAGCTGCACCATCAAAAAAGCACAGATAAACCCCTCGAGTATCAAACCTTGTCACCTTGTCATCTATTTTTATATAGGTGACGGTCTGGGGAGCAACCGCCAAAATGGTTTATGACTGGGATAACAAACAGCAAATATGCTATAGTATGTATATTGAAGAGAAAAAGTCATTGGAAGAGATTATGGATTTCTTGAAAGAAAATATGTCTTTTAATCCCTCGTAAGTGTATATCTTATCAAGCTTCATTCACATGGCACTGCGCTACGAGCTGTAACTATCGCTGTAGTAGATTATGGCATTCATGGTATCATGCATCATATATTGATATACCCACCCGTACCACTCGCTTTGACAATCATCGCGATTGACCTTTACTAACATTTTATAAGTAAACGTGCATTCCAAACCCAATTCAAGAAATGGGGGTTCCCTTCGAAACAAAATCCTGCACACAAGAACGAACCGCTCGTTCAACGCATCAAAGAACTATGGAACGTCAACACATCACAGCGCGATATGGTTACTATTCTCGAACGAGAGGGTTGGGACATCAAGGAACGTGAACTTATGCGCGTCAGAAACAAGAATCGCTGGCTTTTACGGGTACCTAATGGGAACAAATCGAAGAAGCAAACGGACCAGGATGTGGAAAGTCAACTACAACAGGCATTTTACAATAATGGAGCATTGCTAGAGGGAGAACAACAAATAGAAGGGTCGATGGAAGGGCATATGGAAGGGTTACCACCAGCTTCATCCATGTCCAAGGAGAATTCCAGAGCTGAATCCCCGCCACTCAGTCCTGAAGTCATGCAAAAGAGAAAAGAGCGTCTATCCAAGTTAGCAGCCGAATCCGATGAAAAATGGACCTCTCGCAAGCGTCGTCGTCGAACCCGTGGCTGGGCCGGCCTTCCAGCGGATCCTCCAGGTCCCCCTCGATTCCCTTCCGAAACCACTATCGATGAAAGCAAGAATTTCCTAAGACTTGATAATCTTTTGTATCGTGATATAAGGGCTAGATTTCAACGCATATGTGAAGAAGCAGGTATCATAAAGAAGACACTTGCTGGACCCGAGCGTTGGGAAGCTGCAAAGGATAGCCTCATACAAGAGAGTGAACATCTACAATCAGTATTCTGGAATACAGAAGAAAATTTGGATGCAAGAAAGCTAGCTCTCGATGTTGTTTGTGGTGACGTGACGAAACGGATGCGAACCTTGGAGCGTCGTATGACTATTGCTGAAGCCAAGAATGCATTGGGTGTAAATCCAGAACAGTCCAGGGAACTTCGTAATTCTTTCTACCAGATATTGAAGGCTGATCATTTCACCAGTAAGCTTGAAGCTGGAGAAGAACACTGGCAGGAGCTCAAGACGTCCTGGATCAATGGCTCGGAGCTATTACTGCATCTACTTGCTGGGGGAGACTCTGATCCTCAGCATGCGCAAAGAGTCAAGGCAATGGAGGTTTTATGTCGGGATGTCATGAAGCGTCTTCGGGATGACCAGACTAAACGTGATCCAACCAGGAAGAAGAGAAAGCTTGAGAACGGTTTCCAGCCCGATCAAGCTATGGACCAATTCCACCACAACCAAGAGGAAACCCCAGATTTCCAACAAGATCCACAGGAAGCTCTTATTCAAACAGCAGCGCATGCCCATGCCCACTCGCAGAACCAAGTTCAGTCACATATGCAAATACCAGAATCTCACATGCATACACAAGCTCGTCAGGCCCACGCTCAAGCTCAAGTTCAAGCTCAAGCTCAAGCCCAGGCTCAGGCTCAGGCTCAGGCTCAGGCTCATGCTCATGCTCATGCTCATGCCCAGGCTCACCAACAAGCTCAGGCTCATGCTCATGCCCAGGTTCATCAACAAGTCCAGGCTCATGCTCAATCCCAACCTCAAGCTCATACGCCTGTTATGGTCAGCCATGGTAATTTGCACACTGATATGCATATTGATCCATCTCAGATTGACCCATCTTTACTTAACGCAGCTTCCAATGATCCAGGCTTAATGGTTCGAGGAATGCAAAACCAATATGCGGACCCCCAATATACAGATCAACAATTTGTCAATCAAGCTGCACAAGCGTTCCCATCTGTAACTCCTTCATCTATGGCAGTTTACTTTCGGTTGCACCCAGACTCAGATGTAAATCCGCATACTCCGTTATGGATTGCGATGCTGAACGGTACCTCCCTGACAGAAGTACACCGGTTGGCCACAAGCAAATATCCTAATTCATTGGTGGGTCGTGTCGTCGGATCTATGGGGGGATCATCTGAACAAGAAGTGACCATACCTATTGACAATGACAGTGAATTGGAGGCTTATTTGAGCACTTGTGTGAAGCCACAATTTATTGTTGAGTTGGTAACATGGAAGGATGCCTAGATAATTAGTGAGGGGCAATATGTTGATTGGGATTACAGCGGCGTTCGGGCAGGATGGGAATGGTGGAGTTTACGGTGGCCTGCTTACTCTCCTATAGGAAGAGAGCCGGGGCGTTCCAAAATGGTGATGAAAGCATGCTATATTGTATGCAATCCTTTAGTTTCATCTTCTTCAATGAACAATCGAGGGCGGAAGTTCGATGGGCTGATGACCTCGACCTAGACATGCACTCTTTGCTCCATTGTCAATACTGTACCGTTTCCCTTCGAATGTTTATATTCTTGACCCAATAAAACATTTTAATGAAAATTGTTATTATAAATCATAACACAGAAACTTTGTCAAGATAATAACCAAAACGCACTATCCCCGTCAGTGTCTAATCAGTAGATAGTTATGTATTGTGACTGGACTGACAGACTGAGCAATTGATGCACTAGATTACGTGCTGAAAATGTGTGGGGAAGCGAAGCCTTTCATGAAAGCTTGGATGAATTTTGGATCCTCAGATAGATAGATTATTTCCTAGCCTTGCAAGATAACGAGTATTTATACTACCACCACCGCGCAAACCCAAAAATCCAAACAAATTTTGTTTCTACTGATCTGCAAATTCAATGTTAAATTTCTCGACTTCAATTGATACTTAATTCATGTCGTTCCCCAGAAGGGTCCCTTCATCGGCCCTGCTGTCTAGCTTGCGCACATCCTCATCTCGATCCCAATTTTGTCTCCGATCCCCCGCAAGCAAATTAAGATATGCATCCACAGAGCAAAATCTAGGAGAAGGTCGTTCATTCAAGGGGCAACTTTACGAAAGCACCCAGGCGCGATTGATTAAGGAACGCGCAGAGAGGCAGCAGTACTCTAAGAATCGAAATGAAAGTGCCGGAGGAAAGAATTCGGCTTTGACATTCGGTGCGCAGACATTTTTGGAGAACTGATAGCATAGTGGACATTGCTGATGAATCAACTGTACAGTTATTATATCGGTGGCTATAGGAGGATATTATTTCGGCTCCTACAGAAATCCCGGTGCACCTACGTCTTCCACTACCCCTCTTTCAATCACAAAGCCTCTTCGACATAATACAGGTCGTTCAAATCTCGAATCTGCGTGGGCGGATTTTGTCGAAATAGTGGGCAAGGAAAATGTTTCTACCATTGATTCGGATTTGGAGAGCCATTCGGGCAGTGAATGGTCCTCTCATTTGAGAAAGCCTAGTGAAATACCATTCATGGTAGTTTCCCCTTCATCAACAGAACAAGTTAGCGAGATCATGAAGATTTGCCATCGAAGGAAAATACCCGTTACTGCATATAGTGGAGGCACAAGCTTGGAAGGACATTATGCTCCCACACGAGGTGGTATTTGCATAGATTTTGGAAGGATGAATAAAATCTTGAAGCTACATAAAGATGATATGGATGTTATAGTTCAACCAGCTGTTGGCTGGGAACTCCTCAATGAAGAGCTGGCGAAGGATAATCTATTCTTCCCTCCGGATCCAGGTCCAGGCGCCATGATAGGAGGAATGGTGGGAACTGGATGCAGTGGGACAAACGCATATAGATATGGTACCATGAGGGAATGGGTCATGAATTTGACTGTTGTCCTAGCTGACGGAACAATCATCAAAACAAGACAGAGACCTAGAAAAAGCAGTGCAGGGTATGATTTGACTAAGATGTTTATCGGGAGCGAAGGAACACTAGGATTAGTTACTGAGGCGACATTGAAGGTCACTACGAAACCAAATACTACCAGCGTGGCAGTATGCAGTTTTGAAAGTATCAAACAAGCAGCTGATTGTGTTGGAAAGGTTGTCACCGAAGGCGTACCGATTGCCGCCATCGAGATCTTGGATGACAATCAAATGCTGAGCATTAACAAATCCGGCATGTCAACCAAAACATGGCTCGAAGCACCCACACTTTTCTTCAAATTCGCAGGGACACCTAATGCTGTCAAAGAGCAGATCAGTATTGTTCAAAGGTTAGCAAAAGCGACAGGAAGCAAAACTTTTGAATTTGCGAAGAATGCAGAAGAGCAAGTTGAGTTATGGAGTGCAAGAAAAGAAGCTTTATGGTCTGTCATGGCCATGCGGGAAAAAGATGGCGATCATGTGTGGACTTCAGATGTTGCTGTACCAATGAGTCGATTGCCGGAAATCATTGAAGAGACGAAAGCGGATTTGGCCAAGAGTGGATTGTTTGCTTCCATCGTGGGGCACGTTGGAGATGGTAACTTTCACAGTGAGTATTTTTAAGATTGTAGCTTGTCACAAAATATACTAACATGTACAGCTATTGTCCTTTACAATGATACCCAAAGACAAATCGCAGAAGAAGTAATGCATCGAATGGTCAAGAGAGCCGTGGAAATGGAGGGTACTGTGACTTGTGAGCATGGAGTTGGACTGATCAAGAGAGATTATCTGAACCATGAATTGGGCGAGAACACAGTTGATGCTATGAGAAGGGTATGTGCCAAACTATTCTGGCATTCAGTTTTACTACATTTGCTAACACTTCATAGCTGAAATTTGCATTCGACCCCTTGTGTTTGCTGAATCCGGACAAGGTTGTGAGAGTCGAGAAGCCTAAGCAAGGAGAAGTTTCAGAATGGTAGTTTAAATAAAAGATACCAATAAAAGAGTTTGAAGAATGTACAAACCTGGATCCCACATTTATGGTAAAGGAATCCTCTCATGAAGATATGTATCGAAATTTAATAGCTGGGCCAACTGGATAAGATGAACATTGTAATTGTAAGACATTGGATAACAATCCGCAAACATAGAGCCTCAACCATACATTCCAACCCAATCCAATGGTTAGCCACTCGAGGAATCCAATGCTGTCCAAAATTGAATCCATTCACGTGACATTGCACCCATGCTCCTCACCTCCACTTTCCCCTCATTTTGGTTAACCTTTCCTTCCACCACGACAAACTATTTGCAATGGTTGAATCAAATCAAGAACCCCGCAAATGGGTCGGTTACCCTTCTCCCAAAGAAGGTCCTAATGTACCATTTATAAGAACGGATGACAAAAATCCTGCATTTCGAGGATGGCTTTTGGTGGTAGTTGGATGGCTGTATGTATCTTCCTAGCCCTGTCAGAGCTGTATCTAACTGATGTCCCAAAGTGTTTCTAAAATTGGGTTCATTCAAGGTCCCTTATGGAACAATGCCAAAATGAATGCATTGAGAGATATCAAGGGTTTAGATGAGTACTTTGAAAGATGGGATGTAAGTTGAAGTGTTTCATCCGACATGGTGAATGAGGATTAACAATGCACAAACAGCCTACAGTAATTCCACTCGCGATTGATTCATCATCTATTGTAGCATTGGATGATTCCGACATTGAGTCCGTTCCTGTCGTCCCAGATGACTCGGCTGAACGATATCGTTCGGTGGCTGAATACCATACCCTTTATCGCACCGGAAAATTAACCCCACTAGCCGTCGCGGAATCACTTCTTCCCTTGATCAGGAGAGACACCAGTCCACCAGGAGCTTATTCTGTTGCGTTTACTGAGAGTAATGTTGAAGAAATCCTAGAAGCTGCCAAAGCATCAACTCTGCGGTACCAGCAAGGGAATCCTTTGAGTATCCTCGATGGCGTCCCCACTGGTATCAAAGATGACAGTGACGTTGCAGGATATAGAAGCCATAGAGGAAGGAAAAAGAATGATTCGTTATTTATTGCTGCGAAAAAGTCGACTTGGATCGTTCAACAGTGGCAAAAATCTGGTGCTCTTATCATGGGGAAACTAAATATGCATGAGCTTGGTTCCGATACTACTAACAACAACCCAAATTGGGGCACTCCGAAGAATCCACACAATTACCATTATTACCCCGGTGGTTCTTCCGGGGGTCCTGCTTATGCAGTTTCTTCTGGGCTAATTCCTTTTGCTCTTGGGTCAGATGGTGGCGGAAGTATTCGCATTCCATCATCATTTTGTGGTCTGTATGGACTGAAGCCTTCACATTCACGAGTTCAGAATACTGGAAGCACGGTTACCGTTAATGGTCCTCTTGCATCAACTATGGCTGATCTCGAAGTGGCATATCGAATTATGGCAAAGCCTAATCCGTCTGATCCGGTTGCTGCGCTATTTAGTGCTCCAGAATCTCTTCGAACTGCGCGTCCAAAAGTCATCGGAATTTATAAAGATTGGTTCGACCGAGCTGAACCATCTGTTCATGATCTATGTACCAAATTTGTGGATCACTGTGAAAAGTCTCTTGGCTATACTGTCGTCCCAATCACAATTCCGTACTGTCCTGAGGGTCAACTTGCCCACGCTATGACTATTCTCACGAATATGGCCTCACGTGCAAAAAATCTCCCATTCTCGGCCTCAAATTGGCTCAAGGATGCCACTCCCTCAAACAAGATACTTCTCACAATGGGTGCATATACTCCAGCTCGGGATTACCTCCTCGCCCAACAACTTCGCAACCTACTCATGCAGCATCTGTCTTTTCTTTTCAAACAACACCCTGGTCTCATCATCGTTACTCCTACTACACCAATTCCAGGCTGGGAAATAGAACACGAGGGAGACTTGCAACATGGAGCGTTCGATCCCAACAAAAGTCTTAGGAATATGGAATATGTATGGTTGGCCAATTTCACGGGTGTTCCGGGTATTAATTGTCCAGTTGGGTATGTGGATCCGAAAAAAGGAGAAGGTAAAATCCCAGTAGGGATAATGGGGAGTGCAGAGTGGGGAGGAGAAGAAGTTTTGATTGAATTCGGGAAGGAGGCTGAAGCTTGGCTGGGAAAGGAAAATGAAGGGGGTGGGAGGAAATTGCCTAGGGGCTGGGTGGATTTTGTGAAGGCGGCAAAGGAGAAGGCGGATGGAAAGGTGGTAGATGGAAATTGATGAGCGGGGAACTGGAAGGGTGGATCTAATGATTCGAAGCTTCCCTGCTTAAAGGTCAAGTTCGGATTAAGCTATTGCTTCGACTTTCTAGGCCGAATGCTGGTTTTCAACGTTCATCCAAGCATCCAAGCATATATACCTGATCACCAAAAACATGACATATCAAACGCCGCACTCGGCTGAAATCTTTATTAATCCTGGGTATTGACCTTCTCTATTCTGTATTCTGTCACTAATATTCGTGTTCATTTTAAGTGAGATTGAGCCTTTTCTAAGGTAGAATCACTTCGCTTCGGGCTAACTCCGCTAATTACAATAGCCGGGCAGCTTCTAATATGATGCCATAGCACGCCGTTTAACGCATTAGGTGTGTGAGAGTTTAACATGGTTAGCGTTCTATACCAGCTTCACAACAGTTATCGATGTTACAATTACTATTTAACTGATATTATCCTCGTAATATATCCGCCAGTCTCCTCTCGATAGAAGTATCTAATTTTCGTGTTAGAATATCGGTTTGTTGAATAAAATCTCAAGCCTTAAACTTGCAATCAGTCGCTTCTGGATGCTCTGGAGGTAGTAGAGGAATATGGATGTATTGATTACTCGCAGTAAATCTACTCTTGTAACTATTTTGCTCGGATTTACCACTGCGTTGGGGTTATTCCTCTTTCCCATTTTGCCTACGTTTTTGAGTGCTCAAAATGGGGAGGAAGAGAGACTTAGTCAGGACTCGCAATGGCAAGAAGCATAATAGGCTAGACTTCCTGTCTCTTTAAAACTCTCCAAGATCTTTTCTCATCTAAGAACGGCTTCAAGTTATCCGTGTTCAATAGCTGTCTTCTGTGTTTAGATGAAGAATATATCGAGTTAGATGTTTAGTCAACATCAAAAATGCATTAGTAGAACTTATGGTCCTTCAAGTTGCCAAATACCTCGTTACTTGGCGCTGGAGCAGCAGCATTCACCGCAGGAAGATTCACATTTAGAGACGGATATTTAGAGTGTCTCCGGAAGCACAGCAGGAATTTGTCCCAAGAATAATTCTCGTCTTGGCGGTTGATGGATCAGGATTACCTCTATGACTTGAACAGAACTTTTTCTATCTTTACAGATACCTGAGATTAATTCCGAAAACGCAAATCTAGCAATATTAACACGACTAGCAGAGCCTAAATATCTATAAAAAAAATTGCGCAATCAAAGCTGGAGTCTTCTGCGAATAGAATACCGGAAACAAAAGAATGATGTACCAGCTGTATCGCCTCCGACTACCACTTGGTCACACTCTTGATTGGTGGATGGTCTTGCATGATGATTGTTCGATATAGTTCCAACAAGATCTATCGATATCAATCTTAGAAAAGTAAAAAGCTTGGTGGACTTTTTTGTTACTCTCAAACACTTAATTGAGAAAGTACTAAATTCTGAGAAAAAGTACCAGGCCTTGTAGCTACAGATTTTCAGCTGCAATTGACTTGAATGTTGATTCAATACATTGAAGTGAAAACGTTTACCCGTCAATAGGATATGGGCCAATTAATCAGCAAGATCCCGAGCAAGGAATTTCCTATTCGGAACATTCGGCTTAGGTTGAGAATTGGTTGGTAGGTTGGTGTTTGGATTGGGAAGCTGCATTGCATTTGGGAAACTGCAGGTTTTGAGGCTGATTTCTCCGCTTCGGTTTTTTTGGACTGCCCAATCGTTCTTTCTTTCCTTTTTTAACCTGTCACATTGCCTGTTCATACGTCTGACGAAGTTGTCAGATGTTTTCAGTATCTCAGAAGTCGTGTAGCTTATGGAAATAATACACCAGTACTAAACGAAAGGATGTCCAACTTCAAAGAGTATCCATGAGCAAAAATAGTGTGGTATATTATTCCTAATCGAAGTTGTATATGTCTTTTGAGAAACTGAAGACAATAATCTAGTTCTGGCCACTCAAGCCCACTTCATCATTCTCACGTTCAACAGGCAAATCCAAACATGATATCGAGCCAATGGATTTCGCTATTCTATCTGATGACGAGCCTTGGATTCTTTTTGTTGAGAACAATGTGCCATGGCAAGTGCTTAAGGCGTACTTCTGGTGGAATGGCAGTGTATGCTGTAACTCTGTTTATCACTCCTACACAAACGCATTGTAAGGCTTGTGTGGCCTCAAGACATGCAGATATCATTCTAGTGGTTAAACTCTGCGCACAACAACGCTGAACCAGGCTTTCTGAAGTTTGGATATGTTGTGTATGACTCTCGTATAACTTTCTTGCGGTGTTGTGACTATTGTGTTTGCTTCGCTCTCTATTATAACATCTAGTAGCCATTTCGTCCTCTCAGAATGACCATCTATGTTGAGCCTTATCATGACATATTTCTCCACCATTTTAATACTCACCACAAAAAGGAATATTGCACACTGAGCCAGATATTCATAATTTAAATTTAGATTCTATTCACAGTATGGACCCGCTATCAGTGAGCGCCAGCATCTCTGGGTTGATATCCATTCTCGACCTTATAGCTGGGAAGAGTTACAAGTATGTCAAAGAAGTCAGGGGGTCCACCCAGGAAGTCAAAAAACTTGTCAACGAAATGACCGATCTATACGGCATTCTCAACCAATTACGCTTGGTCGTTTCACGTTTTGACGACGAGTCAATCTCTTCTACAATTCAATTTCAGCATATAGATGCATGCCGAACACTTCTTGATAGGATCAAAGAGAGGTTATATAAAGCTGACCGCGACAATATCAGTAGTCAAAGATCGACGATTGGCCGAACGATTTCAAATTTAGGGCGAGCTCTTGTCTGGCCCTTCAGCGTCGGTGAAACCAGAGCACTCATTGATGATGTGACGACACAGAAGTGTACTTTGATGTTTGCACTTCAAGTAGATGGAATGAATGCGCTATTTGATGCGCTCGGTGACCGGAGGACACAAGGACTAAATATAGAAGCAATACGGGCGAATGTGCTTGGCCTTAGACACGATAAATCAATATCAATGTTGAGTAGGTGCGTCGTGACACTTATTTCCCTTATATTCAAACTAATGTGTTCACGTTTCAGACCAAAATCACAGAAAGATTATTGAATGGGTAGCTCCATATGATCCTAGTCAGAGACATCAAGAAATTGCAACGAAACTTCGACAGTCAGGTACTGGTCAGGTAAGGAGAGGCCGATTCTGCATGGTTTTCTGGCAGATCTAGCTAAATATTACAGTGGTTCACCAAGGGAGATCAATTCAAATCCTGGCTTGATGAAAAGGCATCGAAGTTGTGGTTGTATGGTATTCGTAAGCATTCGCTCCATTCTTCGACAAACTTACCTCAAATCGAAAAGCTTTTCTGATGCTTGTCTTAGCTGGAGCTGGAAAAACTGTATTAGTGTAAGTCATCAAGTAATTAATTTCTAGGCTATTTTACTTACTCAAAATAGCAGTTCTACCATCAGCTGTATCTTCGACCAGCTTGAAGATGGTGATTGTATGCAATTTCCAACTCTATCTGAAATTCTAATTCAAAACTGATGAGAAACTTCTTGCTTTCTAGGTTTAGCATTCTTTTATTGCGATTACAAAGATATAAAAACACAGGATCCTCTAAATATATTGGGTTCTCTGGCTAAGCAACTTGTGTTAGCTGACCGCCGTGGATTTTCGGAGCTAGAAGCATGTTGGGCTAATCATTGCCCGGATCAAGATATTGGAATTTCGAACTCAATATCGGCAGAGAATCTTTGTGAATTAATTAGGGATATATCATGTTACTTCGATACTGTTCATCTCGTTGTTGATGCTCTAGATGAATGCGGAGACGATCGCTTGAATATTGTGCGTCTTCTGACTGGGCTCAACGCTACCAAAGACGGCAACATCAAAATAATCTTGGCCTCACGGCCCGAGCTAGATATCGAGAGGTACTTGGTAGACTTTACAAAACTTTCAATTGCAGCACACAGAAACGAGTTGGAACTCTACGTACATTCGAAAATAGAGTGTCGTCAGCGTGAGGATCCGATATTCACCTGGAACCAAGAGCTAAAAGAAGAAATCACGCAACGGTTGGTGAATGAAGCATAGGTTATGTGTAATTTATATCAATCTAACCGGTTATATAATACCAATTGCTGACTTTTAGTCCGCTGGGTAACATGCCAACTAGATCGGCTATGTGACCTTGATACCTCAAGAGATATTAGGCGAGCCTTGAAATCACTCCCGCCAACTTTATTTGAAACCTATGAGAGGACTCTAGACCGCATCAATCTCAGCAGTGACGAGACGAAAGATCTTGTTCGTCGAGTCTTGATTTGGATTGTCTGTGCCGTTACACCACTCTCGTTAGCCCAATTACTCGAAGCCGTATCTGTAGACTTGTCCGATAAGCATTTGGACCGAGATGGAATTCCGAATGAGCATAGCATCTTGAAGAGATGTAGCAGCCTTGTTAGGAAGACTGAGGAACCATGGGGCATTCGAATTGAATTGGCACATTTTAGCGTCAAGGAGTTTCTACTACTTGAAGTTCAGGATGACCGCTATTCCATGTATCGCATTTCACAGGATCTTCGGAATGCTTATGTGGCTAAGGTTTGTTTGACCTATATATTGTTCGAAGACTCCCAAAATATGAGTCCCTGCACTACACACTCCAAGAAAAAAGCCATGGACTAAAAGTACGCATTTTATGGATACGCCTCTCATTACTTTGCCCGTCATTTGTGTAGTAATAGCGATGATGAGGATCTTTTCAAATTATTGAAGTTACTCTTTGATCCTGTCAAAACAAATAATTTCGTTTCATGGACACAAGAACTATTGTCCGACTACGAAGACGAAAGTGTTCAAAGGATTATTGCCAATTGTAACACAATACATTTCGCGGTTTTGTTCTCATTCTTTCGAGTGGTCGAATGGTTAGTCTCACGTCTAAACAAAGATGATATTGCCACTCTTTTGGCCTGTGCAGTGGCCCCCGAAATGGTCCTACACGTTATGAAACGCGCGAAATGTATGAAACATCGTCATCTCATCGCCAGAGAGACAACATTAAAAGCTCTTCTGCAACCAGACACAATACTGGGTCAGCATTATCTGGTCACGGGAGATTGGGGAGACTCTCCACATTCCAATCCGTTAGAGCTCGCCATTAGAGCCCACTTTGGATGGGAAATACTACTTCAGTATGGGGCTTTAGTGACTGATAATTGTATTGATGCTTTGAAAGCTGAAGTTGAAATTATCGACGAACATGGTACTTGCTTTGCTACAAATTTTGTGCAAATGACAAAACTGAAAAATGTACCGGCTCATGTCAATCCAAGGTCAGTTTTATCAATCCAACCTTTTCAGATTCTGCGTTTGTTCTATTCCGATGATCATTGCATATGCTTATACTTACACTCTTATGTGTCTTATTTAGTTTTATGCAACTCGTGCACCAGCTCAAGTGCGGAGACACGCCCGTTTTGGATTCGTTCCGCAATTCCATTATCGATATTGTCTCTATTGACGAAATGGCCACATTACACGCAGCAATCACATTTGGTCAGACGTATAACGTACTGCAAGTTCTGAAGAAGAGAAATCCGAACATAAATTCATGCTCAGACATAGATGGACTGAGCGCACTACATCGTGCTTCGAAAGGCGGCCATCTGGAAATTGTCAAGATCCTTCTCAATCATGGCGCTTTATTGGACCTTCCTACTTCAATAGAGGGAATAGATACTGCAGAAAATCTGTTTGGTTTGGAATGTGCAACTTCCTTCCATCTAGCCGTGGTGAGTGGCCATCAAGATGTTGCCGAATTCTTAGAAGCGTATGGAGCAGACATCCATAAACCTGATAAATGGGGGCTCACACCACTCCATTCAGCTACCACACAGAGCATTGATATGATAGAGTATCTACTCAGGTCTCCCAGGCAGTGTCTTTCATCTTCCTCTGCAACACTTTCAGGATGTACCGTCTTAATGAAAGCAGCAGACTTGGGCAAATTTGATGTATTCAAGCTTTTTCTACAAAATTCAAGCTCGTCGACTGTTTTATTGCAATGCGAAGCTGGATTCAACTGCCTTCACTCGGCTGTACTTTCCAAGATTGACTCGTACAAGAAGATTGCTATGCTCAGGCAGTCATGTATAAATCCATGCATACCAACAGCTGAAGGATTTTTACCTCTACATTTTGCTGCTGGACGTGACTTTTATATATTCCGCGAGACCCTCGATTTTACTCTAAGATCAGCCCTTCGAAACTATCAAGATACTGCGACACGTAAATCAATTATCAACCATTCATTTCTACAAGGTCCCGATTCTCGGTGGTCCATTCCTTACTGCACACGGCACGATGGAAATATACTGAATTTTCTCACCGGCTCCGGGAACTCTATTTTACATGAAATCGTGACCAAGCGAGCCTACAAGCCATATGATAGTTTAAGAATGCTTGAGCTACTCTTAGCAGGTAATCGAGATGTGAACTTGGAAATTCAAGATAGAAAAGGAAGGTCGCCTTTGCTAGCTCTTTGCGACGCATGGGTTCGAAGAGGAGCAGCGCATGATATAGTGTCATTTTGCCTAGACCTCTTGCCTAATGCAATATGGCTATTACTGCAAAATGGAGCGGTGGCCACTCAGCAAGATCATCAAGGAAATACGGCAATACACCATATTTGCAAAAGCGCAGAATTTACAATCCATGAGTATCGATGTATGACACATCTACTTTCAGTAAGACATTCAAAAGGGGCGAACACCAACAGAGGAGCCTAAACCTATAGCACCAAACACACGACCAAGGATGATGACTATGGCGAATATGTTGAGGACGAGTATGACCGTGAGCGTGTTGATGTATATAGGGAAGGACATGATGATGCCGATGAAGAACATAACGATGGCGATGACAATGAAATTTTCGATGATCTTTTAGCAAAAACAATAAACTCCACAGACGACGAGGTTTACACATACAATGATGCAAGTACGCCACTTTTGTTAGCTAACAAACTCAACACTACCGCTTTGGAAATATTCTTTGGAAACCCAGCAGTGTTTCGCAGTCCGTCGTTTCAAGGTTTTGACATAGAAATTGGTTTGCTGTTGCTCTCTGCCGCTTCAATAGATCAAATTAACAAAACTTTGATTAATGGCCACCGTCTGCTCCGAGAATTTCTTCGTCAAGGGAAAGACCGACTGACTTTAGCGCTTCTTGACCTCGGTGTCGACACTATCTCTCCCGATGAGGAAACAATCCTCGAAATGCTTTGCATTCAAGGATCGTGCAATAAGAGTTTGATTGAGAAAATTGTTATGAATCATGTGGATAAAACTACACTAAATTCTGATGGTTCTACTATGCTTCATCTGGCCTGTAGTTATAGACGAATCAACATTCTCGAGGAATTGCTTCGTTCCGGGTGGAAGACTGATGTTTCAAACCGGGATGGAAAACCGTTGATTGTACAGGCTATCGAATCTGGAGATACAGCAATGGTCAAATTGCTGCTAGATTATGGAGCGGTTCTGCTGGACAAGTACGCATATCAATCTCAAATCGTGTTTTCTCTTTCGTCTGCGCCAAATCATATGATATGTAAGCTTCTCAACGAGAAGGGCATCAATGACTGGCATCAGGAGGCTACTATGAGCTTTTGGGGGGGTTTCTTACCCGGTATCAGCACGATTCGAACAAGAAACAATCCACCACTTTCGTATGGAACCACCCAATGGCTTTCTGTCAAGATAGAAAGGGTGACACCGCTGCACGCTGCATCCTATTGTGGTAATGAAGAAGTTATACAGTATGCTCTGGATTCTGGCAACAATATAGACGTCAATCTTGCTGCAAGCTTTGGTACAACTCCGCTGTTTTTGGCATTTTATGGCTGAAAAATTCGCAATATGGAAGTTCTTCTTTCACGTGGTGCTAACGTCAGTAAAAACCCTTCTAAATCCACTCTGTTACATCTCGCTGCTGGGAGTGGTGATGGACGAATAGTTAGACTCCTTCTCCAATATGGGGCTGACTTCCAGGCCCGCAATTGGATGGGGAGAACCCCAGCTCTTGTTGTTTTAAATCTAGGGTATAGAGTTGTTGCCGATATTTAAGGTGCAGTTTAGCCGGGTCTGGTAAGTCTCAATTTTAATCGGACTTTTATCTTCTTAAAGATTTGAACATGAATATATCTCTTTGAGGCTATCTTCTCAACTCGAAGCTTCTCTAACTTTTTGTTCCTTTAGCGTCATCTGCAGATGCTTTTTCAAATAGTGATTTACTGGGTCCAGAGTTAGAGTTGGTAGAAGATAACAAGTTTGTGTCGCCCGCTATCGAAGAAGCGATTCGTTGCCGGGACCTTGAGAAATTAAAATATCTACTGCAAAATGGCTGCAGTCTTGAAGGATCTTGTTCCTGTGGTTGCAGCCCATTACTTGTGGCGCTTACAGTGGCTGGAAAAGAAGTTTCCCATTTGATCGCGGAAGCTGGAGTTTCTCTAGGTGGAGTCGTCGTGTGTCCCATTCCACGGCCTACTGCTGGGTTTACTCCTCTAAATCTGGCTGCTTTATATGGAGATGAACAACTTCTAGAAAAAATCATAGAAATCGGACAATCGAACAGTGTTCAAAGTGTACACCCACTGCATATTGCAGCTTACAATGGCTATCCTGCCTGTGTTCGAATACTTTTGAGCCACGGTTTTGATGGACAATGCGGTGTCAACGATAAAACGAGCCTGGAAAAGCCTCTTTTTTATCAAGAAGCTAGAATGCTGTCATGCAAAGACGGAAGAATGAGCATTGTGCAAGATATTTGTGGAACATCGCTGCATTATGCCTCATTACGAGGTCATATAGACGTTATCACAGAGCTATTACTATTTGGTGCGGATCTCGATGCTCAAGATAAAGACGGATGCACACCATTACATCTAGCTACAAGATGTGGGCATAATCAGACATGTGATCTTTTGGTGTCTGCTGGAGCCAGTGTTCTATCTCGTGATCATGAAGGCCTCTCCCCAATTCACTACGCGATACAGAAAGGATATCATTACATTGTGGAGATTATGATAAAACAATCAGTCAGCTCCGATAGTCTTCTTCAACATGTAGGTAATCTATTGGACTTTGCTTGCTTCTATAGCAATGCAGAGACAATAGAAATACTAATTGCCGCCGGTATGAAGATTGACTCCATTGACATTTATGGGAGTCCAGCATTATTTTCGGCTATTTCAAACGCAGCATTAACAGAAGAATTCAAAATAAAGTTACTACAGGGTGCCGAGAATCCTTACGTATACCAAACCCTTAGTTCGGAAAGCCTACTTACGAATCTTTGCATTGAATCCCTGCTTTTAACAACCAGAGAGTGAGTTGATCTTATTGCTTTTGCAGCTATGATATAGTATTGTAGATTTGTGGTATTTACCGATAGTTGTCGCAATTATCTCTGGAATATTACTTGAACGCTAACGTGGCATAGACTATTAAAAAGAGTGCCGAAAGATAAAATTTACCAGTACATCAACTACATCAGTATATTTGGAACAGCTCTCTACTGTGCAGCAGGGTCTCGGGAGCAAAGTCTGAAAATAGCGGAGCTGCTCATAGACCATGGTGCTGAGCTTGAACTCATCAAACCGTCGCATGGTACACCTTTGATGGGTGCGTGTTACTTTGGCTATTACGACATGGTGGTTTTGCTTCTTAAAAATGGGGCAAGGACTACATGCAACAAACGTGATGGGACACAAATGACAGCAGTTGAAGAAGCAAGACACCATCCCGACATAGTGTCCTTGCTGAAGAACTTTGAGCAGAAAGGTGTTGAAGCCTTGAATGAGCCCAGGCCAGTTCTACTTGCCAATATGGTGAAGGTTGAGGGGTGTATGAATAGGATTGCGGAGGAGGAAGAACAAGGAGAAGATATGGAGAAGGAGGAATGCGAGGAAAGTGGTGAAGATGAAGCACTTGAGAATGATATATCTGAGAAAGACAAGGAGTAAAGGTTCTTGGTTTGACAATAGGCTAACGGCCTACTATCCTACGTTTACGTATCTTGAAGCTCCTTATCAATTCAAATAATACAAGTCTATATTGGCACTATGCTCATTAAGCTCTGGTACTTCACTCAATGATGGTTATGAGAAGAAACTTCGAATGCTGATTCTGCTGCCAATACGGCCATATATCCGCAAACAATCTACCGCTCAAGATGACGATCTCGTGTCACCCATCAAAAATCAAAATGCAATCCAGTGTTTGTTGATTCAGTAAATCCTACTATGTTTTGCGCAGACCAATGCATAACCCCTGATACATCTCTTAAGCGCCTAACCTTCGTACATTCCTTATTTGATATTGGCTGAGCAAAGAAAACGCCACAATATAATCTCAAAACGCCACCATCAACTCGTGCATAATCACATCAACTCGTGCATAATCACATCTAATCAACATTATAACTTCCGCTTTTGGCTTCACACATATACCGTATCGAGTGATACTGGTGGTTGTCTGTAATTCCGCGTCGTTCATTCTATGACCCGGCAATGAAACCCCTCTCGTTGAGTCGTAGTTTCTTTCTTTTCGACAACAGTGAATTTTCATAACATCATTTAAAAGTTTTAATACGATAGTGAATAAGAGCCTGCGTTGGTTGAATTAATTTTCCTTAAAAGTTCTCTCCTTGATCTTAAAACTCTAAAATTCACGTCACCAAGTTGTTACACTTTACGAAACTTCCCCGTTCGTGATTTACAACTTCAACAGCATGGCGTTTTCTCTTATCTGGATTTTCGTATCCATTCTCGTACTTTGGATATCTAATGCGTACCTTTCGCTGCAACGAAATATTGCGATTGCAAAGACCACTGGACTTCCTTACATCGTATCTCGTGAGTTGACGGTAAAACCTTTGTATCATTGTGAACTTCTCACTAACTTTTGGTGTAGCAATCAACGGTATATCTGGATTTCTCTGGACCGGTATTCATGATATCGTTTTTACTATTCTGAAATGTCTACCATATTCTCAAAACTGGCTCTATCCAATGATTATGTAAGGTCGCACTGCATCAGCACATGTCCTATCAACTGACTTATAGCAGGTATCTTGACCCCCATCGAGGATGGCACTATAGCCAGGAACTGCGTGAACTACATGGCGAAGCATTTTTCATTATTAGTCCTGGTCAAATATATCTTAGCGTGGGTAATGCAGACACCATACACCAAATGTCTATTCGGCGAAATCACTTCCAGAAGCTCACTGAAGTGTACGAAATCATTGATTTGTACGGAAAGAATATTTTCACCACGGAGAAGGACGAATGGAAACGTCACAAAAAAGTTGTCGCGCCTGCATTCTCGGAAAAGAGTTATGCTGTAGTGTGGAAGGAAACCATGAAACAGACGCGCGGGATGCTAAGACATTGGTCAGGAGCGGAAGATTCTAACGAAGAGAATCTGGAAGTCAAAGATACTGCACCGGATACTGCGGTTTTAGGTCTACATGTTATTAGTGGAGCGGCATATGGCATTAGCCAGGGTTGGGAAGGAGACGACGAGGAGTTGGGTGACAATATAGTTCCCGGTTTCAATACTACTAAACTTGAGGGTAATCATCGAATGATGTTTAAGGAAGCTCTCAGTACATTGGTTGACGAAATCATTTGGGCAGCGCTTGCTCCAATGTGGGTATACAGTAAGTGGAATTTTTTCTTTCTTGGTGAATCTAAACTAAAGATGACATCTAACACGAGCTTAGGTATCTCACCTTTCCACAAGAAGTGGTATCGGTCATTTGTCGAATGTGGTGACTATTTCAACGAGCTATTTGATCATAATCTGAAGGTTATTGAGAGTGGCCAGAATAAAGATTCTGGTGCAACGAGCATTATAGGTACTTATATTTCTTGGCTTTGTGAAAAAAATACTAATCAAGCATCAGGTTCCTTGGTAGAAGCTACTCAACTAGACTCCACGGATGATTCGAAGAAAATGCTTACCAAGCAAGAAGCGATAGCCAATTCCTTCATATTTCTCTTCGCCGGCCACGAAACCACATCTAACGCAATACACTTCATAATTCTCTTCCTATCTATTTCCCTCACGGCACAAGATCAACTTCAATCAACCCTTGATGCAATCCTCGCAGACAGGTCACCAGAATCCTGGAATTACGAAACATATTTTCCAGCTTTACACAACAGTTTTGTTGGAGCCGTCATGAACGAATCTTTAAGAATCATGCCCCCTGCTATCGTCATTCCAAAGGTAAGCTTGGAATTGCAACAAATAAATGTTGATGGAAAAGTTGTTACGATCCCGGCAAACACGTTTCTGCATTTCGATGTCATTGGTGTGCATCGAAACCCCCGTTATTGGCCATGCCAAAAGAGTCGGATTAGTGATAAATCACACGATTTAGATGACTTTGTACCTGAGAGATGGCTTCCAGGCTACGAGAAAAATTCAAAGGACAAGGCCTCCCCTGACGCTTCGAATGACAGTCTACTCTTTGCACCGCGCAGAGGAGCACTTATACCCTGGTCAGAAGGCGCTCATGTATGTATGGGGAAAAGATTCTCGCAAGTTGAGATGATGGCTGCATTGGCTGTGATATTCAAAGTATGGAGCGTTGAGCTGGATGTCAGAAAATGGGCGAGTGATGAGGAGATTGAGAAAATGAATGTTGGAGATAGGAGAGTGGTTTACGAGAAAGCAATGGACAGTGCGAGACAACTCATAAAGAAGAGTGAGACTATTATTACGTTAAAGATGCTTGGAGAGTCTGTTCCCTTGAGATTTGTCAAGAGGGGAAAGGAGAGATTTAGGGAATGTTTTGTTTGAAGTGGATTAGCTGTTGTAATGGAAGTATCTAGGTTAGTGATAAAGTGGTACATAAATTCCAGTCTCTGTTATTTGCGCAGGGGTCGGTAACCACTTGAGGTTTTGAAGTTACTTTGAAACTGTCAACTCCAGATAAAATAATCAAAATTGATATTCCATGAAAGCTTTTGAGAATACAAATGAGAGACACCGCAACTTTTTAGTTTAGTGTCCACACATAACATCCTAAGCCCAACGATAGACTTCACTTATCATATCTAACCAGTGAGAAGCACTTGTCTCATTTCATTTTAATTTCTTTCATCCTCGCCTCGGTTCTGCTCTCACATCTGAGCACTCGGTAGAGAATCCATACATAAAAATGATAAAGTGTGAAGTCAAGATTCAAGAGTTAGTACTCCTAGGTTCACGTACTAATTTTTCGATTTGCGATTACAAGGCATACTTGAACTAGGATTTAAATTAGGGTAAATTGCAATCTATCATTGAGAATGATAAGAATTTCCACAGCACCAACACCCGTGAATGAATAACAAGTTATAATTAGCAATCATGAATTGAAAGAATTTATCTTATACACATTGTGTTAATTCAACTAAAATAACTAGTCCCAAGCTATAGAGATCAAGACACCTAACTCCTTCTTTTATTCGCCTATCATTCTTCACAATCCATCTCTTGTCCGAGACTGACCAGATTCCCACGCCTTAAAATAATCTAATGGACCATCGTCTTGCCAATCTCACTTCTCCATCCCTTGGCTCTTTCAAATCCATTCGATTGGGTCTGGAAGTCCATCATCGCTTGATATACCTCCTCTTCTGAATTGAGGACAAAGGGGCCATATTGGACTACCTTTTGGTCGAGAGGTTGACCTGCTACTAGAACTATCGAACTTGTTAGTATGCAATTTTTCTTATGCTATGAGAGATAACAATAAAGTATTGGAGATGTGAGAACCGAATGAATGGCGCAGCTAATATGGAAACATCTGGTGATAACACTGACTCATCACCATCAACAGTTGCAAGTCTTAGATATTACACAGGAGTAGTTGCTTGAGTAGTTGCAAGAATATATGCCTCAAACATCAAAGCACTTGCTTTGGAACTTACCCCACCAACAAATGCCCCTGTCTATCTCGGCTGAAGTCTGACCCCACTCGGGTAACATTCGGCCCCTCTTGCATATATTGGCCCGCTCTTGCAAACTCTGCAACCAACCATGCAGCATTACAGCCTGGACTGTAAAAATTTTTCACGTTGTATTATGTGCAAACAACACTTGATCATTCATCAATCAAACAACAACTAGCGTTTGTGGTTTAGTGGTAAAATCCATCGTTGCCATCAACCTCTTCCTTTATCAGAAGAGCGCGAAACAACCTCGATGGGCCCCGGGTTCGATTCCCGGCGAACGCATTCATCTTTTGCCTTTTGATCGACTTCAATCCGATTAATGGTTATTTTGTTATCGATTTTTGAAGTTGTGGTTGATGGTTGTGGTTGAGAGGATTAGACGAGGTTGACCACCCTTTTGTTCCTGCCGATTTCGTCCGTGGGTTTGGGGAGATTGTGAATTCAACACGAAACGAGAACCAATCAAATGAAGATTAATAACTTACTGAAATGTCCGTTTTCTTTAGCAGACTCTTCGACTTCTGCATTTACCAAATCTCCCTCCTGACGGAATACCACGTTGTGAAATTGTGCAATCTTAGTCTTCTCATCTCCACTTCCAAAGACCGTCTCCCCACTCAAAGTATAAGCAAAAGCATTCCATCCTGCTGGCAATGATTGCTCAATCTTTCCACCTGGTTTAATTTCTACGTCGAAAATCCAAACCGGTGTATAAGCTAATTCTTGTACACTATCAACGCCATGACTTTGTCCTGAAATAATCTTCACGTGTACTTTTCCATCATCGATGTCGATTTGCGGGATTTCCTTGGCTCGTAAATCACGATACCGTGGCTCACATTTCTTGAGTTTTTCGGGTAAGTCTACCCAGAGTTGCATTCCAACATTTGCGCTGCCATCGAGATTTTGTCGTGGCATTTCCGCGTGCATTATTCCTTTTCCTGCGGTCATAAATTGGAGATCTCCTGCTTCGATAGTCCCTGCGTTTCCTGCGAAATCCTCATGGTCGACAGCACCTTCGAGGAGGTAGGTTATCCTGATGAGGGGGTTGTGTCAGTGGCAGTCTAATACGGAGAAATGAAATGATCAACTTACGTTTCTTGTCCTCTGTGTGGATGATCTGGGAATCCAGCTCCGGGCTTAATGGTAAAATGGTCAAGCATAAGGAATGGTGAGAAGTTCTTTAGTTGAGGTGTACCGATTGAACGACGAACTCTTGCTCCCGCACCCTCCGCTTGCTCGCGTGCCAAGAAGGCTTTTTGGATTCCTCTTGGTGTTGTCATATTGTCTACTTTTGGCGTGATAGAATATGAAGCGGATGGAAAGTTAGAAAGTTGGTTTAGCGAAGGAATCGTGGTTGTGTTGTTTGTGAACAAGTTACTTATGACTTTGATATGCTCGATAATTGGATCTCTGAATATAATTGAGAACACTGCAATGATGATTGAAAAAAAGAGAAGAAGCAACTTCATCTGGATTTCACAAGAATTTTATAGGATAATTTGAGAACGAATGAGAAACAAAAAGAATGTTCTTTGAGGGGATACTTAAGGATTTGAATGATATTTGACTCTATTGAGCTATATTGATGATGAAATGCTTATCGGATTGCTTATGAGTTGCTGATTAAGAGCCTTGTCAGATGGATGGTAAGGCTGACCAATAGATGGAATAGAAAGTCTAAGATGTGGCTGGATTTATTTGTAATGGATGTATACCATTGGCCAGTCTCGATTGCTCAGCATTTCAATCCCCTGAATCAGCTTTTCCAATCACAGCCTTGCCCCACCTTTGCAACAGATCCTCAATGCTTCAAACCAAGAAGTTACAAAGAGAGAAGAGTATCACATGAGAGTGTCACAAATACCAATGTGTACGGATGAGCCTCAAGACAAACCTAAGGTATACAAGTCTCGCGATAATGGATGATTGGCCTTAATTCTGGTTGCATGACAGAAATTTCGAACTCTGCCTTCTTGAACTTATCAGATTTGGTATTCTACGATTGTCAATCGCAGGCGGAATGACTGGAGTTAAAATGTATCATTATCAATACACTCAAAGAGCATAGCCAACATTAAATCAGTCAGAAAGCAAAAATGTGCTTAGACGAAAACTAGGGTTTAGTATTCTCTAGTGTGCAGCATATGAAGATTTGGCATTTGCTGCCAAGAAAAAAATGGAAGACGCTCCAATCGAGCGCGCATCGCACACTCAGGAGAGAACCTCGCTAGCGAAATTGCCGAAGTGTGCAGACAACAAAAGGGATTGAACTTTCACTTTCTGGGAATTTTGATTCCTTCTGACAATACTATACACTCTAATAGATGGCATGAATTATATAAGGAGCCTCTAGGGTAGCCATTCATGCTCCGTAATGGGTTGTTCTCACAATCTAATAGTTGTTTGAGATTGTGCTCGACGTGGTTTTCTCCAGTACATTTGACCATGGCAGGATAACTATTTGCTGGGAATTCCAGCTCTCTTGGGAGTGGTGACTGTTAATTCTTTTGTTGGAGTGTACTAAATGTAGCGTATTCTGGGATCGATTCGGTGGATAGCTTGCATGTTACTGTGGAAATCGCAATCGCACTGGTTACAAGAGGATGAGAAAGGCATTGAGTTACAGTATCTACGGAGGACCTCGCCTTGAAATTATTATTACAGCGAGATGCTTAAGACTAGCCACACAAAATTAATCAGTAGATTTTTCCTATCAAGAAAATTCCTGAGAACAGCTACTAAATGCTGGGATCTCAAATTCAGTGCGGCAACTGGTAAACGAGCTTGATTATTCCTATGATCTTCTAGTGAAAAGCAACGCATTGTTGAAACACAAGTTTCGGCCCATTCATAAAGATGAGAGCACCACTTTTCTATAAAAAAATGCTCACTCCTTGCCGTCCCTTTCAGTTGAGTCTCCGTAAGAAACGAGTGAGGGGTTCACTTTAAAGCTTTTCTCCGCCAGTCCTCTCAAAATTTCGCACAAGCTTTCAATGACCTCTTCATTAAGAATCAATAGATGCTTCCGTTCATAAACTTCCTGTTTGATGTCATAATTAGGAGTATTCCGTTTCTGTGCCCCAAGAGAGGATCCGTTCAGCCAAGGTTTAGTCTACTCGAGTCTTCCAGCTACCTTGAACCTCCTTAAAAGAATCCAGCATTTATTATTACGGTCATATCTCTACCAACGAAGATTCAACTGTTGATATTCCATAATATTGCAGGTATTTTCGCGAGTAAGGGAATTCAGTAATTAGTTAAACCTTAAATGGCCAGTGGGTATCAAACAGCCAGATTAATATTCCTGGAATAGTATTTAGCAATACTTGTTTGTTAATTGTGCTAAATAGAATAGATTGTGGTGTTTTCATTACTCTCATAACCTAGGTTAACTCTATGCTAGTCCATGTAAAGTTCAATTTTCAATTACCCCATATTACACCGAAATCTCTTCGATTCCGCACCTAACCATGCCCATCAAGTCTTCTTCATATTTGTGTGTTTAATGCCACCATAGATAAGAGGCCTTGTTATGGCTTTCTCGCATATATCTTTATGAACCTCTTCACACTCTGCTGAACCCTAGATTCTAGCAGGGCGCCATGAATTTCTCCTGTGCTCTCTCTTGCGCTTTTTTCCGCCACTGTCCTTTCTACTCTCGTTCTTTCCGCTTTGTCTCCCACTAGTTTCTCCCTCTCCCTCATCCTCTGATATCTCTCCGTCTTCCTTCAAAATACTCTTCTCTCCTCGATGCTTTGTCGTCCTTCCTTCATCCTGCAATGCCATCTGACCACCGCTTCTACTAGCATCTCCCTTATCCACGCTTCTTGTCTCTTTCTTCCCATCACGCTGCCTATTCCCGACCCTTCGCTTCTTCTTCGCTGGGCGTTTCTCACTGCCTTTCGACAGCTCTGATGGAGACCCCGCGATCTCGGCAATCTTATTGATCATTGGAGGATGACTCATCTTCAACCCAAGTCGTGGGCATGACTTCGATGGCGAAGTGGAGTTCAGGCTATGTGCAGATGAACTTGTCATCAAGCGGGGAGCCATACCTAACAGAATTCGAGGACCAGTTGGAGGAGCTCTATCTAACCCCAACGACCTTTGAATTTCTGCACGATGTAAAGCTGCACTCTGTACAGCGGCTCGTTGTGCATTAAGTTGCTTTTGTACGAAAGCCTGTTGATCACGTATAATGTTGGGTACTTGATCTGGAACAGCTAGATGCTGAGTTCGAGCTTCCTTCGATAATGTAGTACTCGGCTCCGTTACTTGAACTGAGAGTTTTGCTTGAGCTTGCTCTTCTTGGACTACACGTTGTGCTTGAACTTTCCGAGCCTGTAGTAATTTTTGTTGCAGTGTAGAAAATATGAGTGCACCAGTCGATGATTGGGCTTTTTGATTAGTAGAGTTGTTTTGAAGCGGGACTTTACTAATGGAGAAGGCTTGAGACATTAATTTGGGAATACGGTCAGTGATAGTAGCGGGATTTGCTTGAATGCGATCGCTGACCTTTTCAGTTGGTGTAATAATAACTGAGTGATCTATATCTGTATTTTGTTCCGCTCTAGTTGTCACAGCAGAAGCACTATTTCCATCATCCGAAGTATCTTTTATAAAAGTACTCTTTGTCTCTGTGGATATTCTTTGAAAGTAATTACCTGTAATAGCTGGCTGCGGACTAGCATTCTTGCCACGACGCTCCATCTTCTCTGATACTAGAACCTGTGAGTTGTGGACTCTTTCGAATTCTTTGGAATCATGTTCCTTTTGCAAATGTTCATATGTCTTATGACTGTAATTGTGCTCGTTGTATTTCTTACGAAGTTTCTCGTCTTTCAGTATCATTTAAGAAATTAGCTTCTGGTTCCATTCTGAGCGCACCTTGTCGATGGCTTTTTCATCTTTGGCCTGCCTGAGATTCCGGATGTAGTCATAACCTAAGAACTGCTTAGTACCTTATCGTCTCTGAAATATTTATCACTGTCTTCTCACCCATACTTCGCAAAAGGCTCCCAAAATGATCTATACTGATGACTCCGTTCCACGATGAACTCTTCTTTGTGTCGTTGGCACCCAGATCATGATAATAGTTTTTATCATAGTTGATGTCTTTCTCTTCGACAATAAGGCCTTTGGTGACACTTTTGAAGAAATCTTCGTTATATGGCTCGGGGGGGTCGTCAGGATGAGGCGCTTCTATTGAACGAACTACTTCCTCGCGCAAGGCAGCGAACCCGAGACTGCTTTGTGTCTTGGACTCATCCGGGTTTTTGTCCTTTCGCTCAAAGCCCTCCAGTTGCATCTCTCTACCGTTTACATAGCTACACTTCCTATGGTGATCCGATAGTATTATGAATGCACGCTGAATGTTGTTCCATTCTTGTTGCATATTTTGTAAAATTGCCGGTTCTTTTCCGCGCCATTTCGTTTTCCCTTCATCCGACTGCGGATTATGGGTCCACCCTTAAACTTGTCAGCAGAATTTGAATACATATAACATTATATCAACATACTCAATTCAGAGTAGGCCTTGTTTATGTCCTCAATGGAGGCAGATGATTCCAACGATAACACCCCATGATAGTCCGTGTCTGAGTTATTAACACACCGAGCTCCATGCAGATCCTCTTCCTTCATTATATTCTGTTCAAAGTGTCCTGTCTTTCCCTTCTTTTTGCCTGCTTTTGGCATGGAGTTCAAACCTTTCGTAGTTTCGAGCCCTTCAAAGCCAATCTCTTTAGGTTCAACATCCACCTCATTGGAAGCTTCTGCGCCCTGTAATTAACAACCGATATTAGCATCTGTATTATATGTCTTGTATGTGATCAGTATTCACCGCCATATGTGCTCCAGGGTCAGGTTGAGGGAAAACGCCAAACCGAGGATGAGTACCAGAGCACACAGCTTCAGCAAATCGAATGATCTTAACATATTGTTCAAACTCGAATAACTCCTGGGCTTCGTACTGTTCGACTTGGTAGAGCTCATAGATAGTCAGGTTAGAAGAGCCTTTCTTTGGTTCAGAATATTTTATGACGAGTCCGCTAAGCTCCCCATTCGATGCCATGGTGGAAAACAATAAAGTACAGAATTGACGTGCTTGTGGTATTTTCTTGTAAAGTGTAAAGCAAAGATAATAGAGATGCGACAACACAGTCGTGCTAGTATTCTTACAGTTGACCACGGCGAAAGAAAGAAGTCGATTTCAAAAATCGAGGTTTTTCAAGCTTTTCACTCTGTTTACTTGCTTAAACGATGTTAAATTATCCCATCGGCCGATCCATGTCCGAACCTCCGAAGTGAAGTATCTCAGATGAGAAGATTCATGATCAAAGGAAGGTACGATGAGAGTCCTTTTCGTTTGTTGTTCAGAAAGGATGTGTTCATGAATTCCTTGAATAGCACATGGTTTTTGCCAAGGCGGATGGCTGCAATAGAAGGGTCATAAGAAACCCAATCACATCCATCATGATTCGCCACCATATTCTTGATTCAGTTGGAAACGTCGATATGAAACATACTATCTTTAAAAATGAATTGCTTGACAGGAAATCCAACTATGTTATTGCTCACTCGTCAACATCACAACTGTTAGAGATCTCCTCGTACTTCTTATAATTCTCCCCATACGCCTCGATCTTCGCCATTATCGCCTTATAAGCATCACTTCCAATCACTACTCGCAAAGGTGGATCTGCGAGTGTAGCAAGCTTGTACATTGCCTTCGCACCTTTCTTTGGTTCTCCAGCTTGAGTACCGTTCCTCTTTTCCATTGCTTCCTTGGCATTCAAATGATCATACGCAGGGTTTCGTTTCTCTGGAAATTGCATGGATCTTCCAGCCCAATCAGTTCGGAAGCCACCTGGCTCAACACAAGTGAACTTGATGTTCCATTCTGGCTTCACTTCTTGACTAACACTTTCAGTAAAGCCCTCGACTGCCCATTTACTTGCACAGTAAATGCTGAAAAAAGGCACGCCTCTTTGACCTCCAATACTAGTGACTTGTTGAATGAGACCGCCACATGGCTTTTGGTTTCGCATGACCTCCATCGCCTTTTTGGTAACAGCAATGAGACCGAAGAAGTTTACCTCCATCTGAGTACGAGCTTGTTGCTCACTGACTTCTTCAAAGACACCGGCAAGGCCATATCCTGCATTGTTGACGACAACATCGATGCGGCCAAACTTATCGGTGGCGGATTTGAAAGAATTTTCAATATCGGATTGACTAGTTACATCAAGTTTGAGGGCCAAAAAGTTCTGTTGCTATTAGAAAGCTCTATCGTATGTGGTGGAGATGGTACCTTTTCACTTGTCCCCTTGAATTTTAGAGTCTCGGGCTTACGAGCAGTTGCGACAGCGATATCTCCTCTATGTTGAGATCAGGCAAGCTGTATTTGAAGCGTTATTCAAAGAAAGCTTACCTATCGATAACCTCTTGGACAAGATGGTTTCCGAACCCGGTGGAAGTACCAGTGACAAAAAAGACTCTCGGCATAATTGTTCTGTTCTGATACAAGACGGGTGTAACTTGCTGGTTATAGAGTTTTGTTGTCCAAATCTTTTTTATGAGAATGAGAATGCGACCAACAGCATACATTCAGCAAATATGGCATTAGGATCAACATTAGGATCGGGTTTAGGGGGACAGACTCCAGCAGAGCACAGGTGGGAATTGAACGACGTCATGATCGATTCATCAGTCGTTGCCCGGATTTCATGCCTCACTATTCCTTCTATGACTTAGTTGAATAGCTTGTGGAACTATTTAATATTGACTTTGTTCCATCACAAGTATTTATAATCATAAGAGGAGGACTGAGGACGACTGGAGTATGTGGGGTGTTGGTGAAAAGCGGTGAAAGCGAAGGCAAAACTCAAGATATATATAATCAGACGGTAATACATAAAATCAGCAAGAAGCCCGGCCTCCATTTATCGAATTTTGAGACAGTCTAATGTTGCTACAATCTGCCCCTCTTTTCTCCAACGAGTAGGCCAATTGCTACTACTATATGTTCTTCAGGTCGTTCATGAGCTTCTACAAGTACATGCTACCTCCAGACCATAAGTCATACCCTTCAAATCCAGCTATCTGCTTGGATGGTCTCCTATCGTGGTTGGTTCATTGGTCATCCCAATCCTACATTGTGGCGCCACACTCCCAGGGACATGTATATTATAGCATTGAAGATAGAGATTGCTGAGCTTTCCATACATTTCGTAGCCCAAATGGCCTTGGTTTCAGTACTTAAAACTATTCGCCATCCATCTCTTCTTGTCTACAAGCACAATTTGTATTTGCAATTGATGTAAATACAATACACAGTATTGGTAAACACAATACATGTATCGCTTTCAGTCACTTTCATTGGCCTCGGAAGGACACCCACCACTACACAGCTGTTGTGGTATATTCCATATAAGTACATATTGAACCATGTCCCCTCCAAAACGCTAACTCCTCAACTTCAACCCCATCCACCTCATCCCCAAACCACTCACCCCAAGTAACCGCCAAAATGCATCTTCATGATCTCCCCCCCCCTTCAAAGACATACCACCAATTCTAGAAATGTCTTAAGGAACAGCCTGGGGCCTCTTTGACAAAAACGGCGAGCAAGGTAATTGTGGTACTCTTAATTTACTCACGCCCGAAAATACACTCGAAGTAACCAAGGACATTAAGTCTGGTAAAGGTGTTGCAGTAAAGTGTGTCTTCTTCTCATTATCTTGCACTGCTATTTCTATTTGTTCCGTGACTTGTTTTTTTTCAGTCGATGATCACCAGGGGTGGGGAGAAGTGACAATGCACATCCACTAACATCTGTTTGCTCTCAAAAAGTTGGTCTCAAGACCGCATCCACGAACCTGGATTCGGCCGCGAGGTTCCAAAGCATGCAATTCGAGATCTGGCTCCATTGGGTTTCAAAGCATATGATGATGTGATACCCATCAATACGCAAAACGGTTCTCAATGAGATGGATTTTGTTCGCCCCTCCCATCCTATTTTCTCATTCAACACATCTCGTACATTCCATGCCTTTCTCTCCATCTCCCCTCCACAATTAACCCTCCGACCCAAATTAACAAGACTCCCAAAGGTGACTGAGCCCACCAGTCCACGTCCCTCTAGCACAACAACCTCCCCAACACCGAAATCGGCTCTCTCCTCCCAGGAACCCTTCTCCCTCTACCTAGCCCCAAGCAAATACCAGACTGTAGACTAACTTTCAATTCATCCACGCACATAAACATCTAACCGAATTCCCTGTTAGGCGGCTGTCCAATAGGCGAACTATGGAATCTAGAAGAATTGACAAAATTATGCGCCGAGCAGAATCGATGCCCTTTCTTTATTTAGTAGTGCGTCGTTGAGTTTTCCTAATATGGTAGCAAGCCTATCAAATGCTGTCGGTGTCTTTTGGGTAAGAAGTTATGAGAGCGAGAAAAATGAAATGGGTGTAGATAACGAAAGGTGGAAAAGGGGGCAGAGTGGTAATTGTAGTTGAATTTTCTTCAAATCTGTTCCTAATTCACCATGTTCAATGAACTTTTGCATACGATACGCCCTTTTCATTCCCCCCATGAATCTGTATCTATACCTGCCTCTTACCCACCGCTCCCAAATTAACCACATTCCTTAAATTGCCAAACGGCAAAACATCACTGATTCTCTTTGAACCACTCAACCACATAACCAATCTATCTACTCCGCATCCCCATCCACCAGTCGGTGGTAATCCGACTTCCAACGCTTGGATATATCCTTCATCCACTTTATTTATCGGATTCTCTATATCTTTATACTTCAACTGTTCTCTGAACTTATAGCTCTGTTCGAATGGTGAATTTTCCTCCTCGTACATATTCGCTATCTCTTGGTGCTGAATGAACAGTTCCACGCGCGCGGAGACAAGCTGGTTGGTTTCGGGATCGAGGAAGGATTTGGAAAGGGGTGCCATCGAGGAAGGATGGTGCATGATGAATGTTGGTTCCGAACAATGGGGTTCAATATAGAGGGATGCGAGTTCATCTAGGAGACGAGGAAGAGTAGGATTTTCGGGAACTTCGAGGCTGTGTTTTGTGAAAATTTCGAGAAGCTCTTTTCTAGCGTCATCTTTCTGGAGATCTGGTAGCTTTTCACCAAGTGCAGCTTCGACTGCGGGTATGAATTCGATTCGTTTGAAGGGTTTTGTGTATAAATCCTCTTCGAAGCGTGGGAGTTCAGCAAACGGCATGTATTTGACTTGTTGAGGATCATCACGCAATCCATTTACAAGACGTACAAGGCCCGAAATCAAGTTCTCGGTCATGGAAATAAGATCCTCGAGGTCGGCATACGCTTTGTAAAATTCACAAGTTGTAAATTCCGGATTGTGTATCGCATCAAGACCTTCATTTCTGAATGCAGGACCAATCTCGAAGACTCGATCTAAACCACCAATCACTAAACGTTTTAACCATAACTCAGGAGCTATTCTCAGAGCCAACTGTTTTTCGGGGAACTCGGTTGCATTCGTTTTGAATGGTTGAGCCATGGCACCTGAAGCCTGGTCGGCAAGAATTGGTGTTTGAAATTCGAGGAAATTATCTTGAACTAGGAAATCACGGATATGCTGTGTGATTTTGGATCGAAGACGCAAAGTAGCAGCAACATCATTGTTGACAAGAATATCAAGATGTCGATTTCGAATACGACTTTCTGGATCCTCCAACTTTTGAGGTACTGGTGCCAGACTTGGGGTCAATACTTTGGGTATTTCAATTAATCTGAGAGTGTAAAACCCATTTTCTTTGCGAATTGGGTAACCGGTCGCAGCTATTACATGTTAGATTCACAAACAACATGAACACGTAGAATTTTCACTCACAAATCATGTCTCCACGTTGCATAAGATAGGTTAGGTTTTCGAAGGAGATCGGTGATTGCACATTAACATCTTGGTTTTTGTATATCATCCCAGATTCAGCCTCTAATTGAATTGAATAACCATCTTCTATTATATTCATAAAGACAAGCTTGGAGCCAAGCTTTCGTATACTTCCAACTCTACCTACAAAAAAAATCAACTCCTATTCATTCTCTGCTTCGAAGATGGTTCCTTACCATGCAGCGTAAGAGCAATGGCTTCATCACTATCCACACCTGGTAACATTTCCGCACATTTTTCAAGACAACTTTTCACCGATACGATTTTACCAACCTTTTTGATTCTGGGATAGTGTAGAGCGCCAGCTAACTGTAGTTTTTTTATCCTAGTTTCGGTGGGGTCTAAACCGTCCTTCAACTTTACCCTACGAATCTTCAAGTTCTCTTCTGTCTCGCAGTAGGGTCTCTTCGACCTCTCGCCGCGTAAAGAGTAATGTGTAGAAAATAGTCGTGCATATGCAGCTGGTTTTACCGGAAGAATATCATGATAGAGGTAGGGTCTAAGAAACCGAAGACCAGTAAGAGAACTCATCCTATATTCTTCAACACGAATCAATTAGCTTGGAATCAACGGAAAACAATGTGAAATCAAATGAAGATGTGAATATTGAGTTTTTTCAGACAACGGATCGATGTGAGATCAACCACTCTCCCGAAGAAGGGTGTCAGTCGCAACGGTTCTAATGTTATATGGAAATCATCATATAAACTCATGGAGATATTGAGCAACGAGCAAAGAAGAAAGATCGTACATACCAATCGATTATTACACTCTCTCAGACCAATGGTTGGTAAATAAGAGAGTGTTATTGTTGACGAGGAAATTGAATGAATTCGAAGCTCAGCTTCGAATTTTATCTTCCAAAAAATGTGCACCTCCGGAATATTGATTTACCGACGCTAGTCGAGCTTTCCCTTCAAAGTTCATCCACCTAGGATTGAATCGAAGATATCAAACCAAAAGAAGCCCAAAATATATTCAATATTAATACATCCCTCTCGTATACGAATCACATATTTCCCAACTTCAAATACATAAAATACCGCAATCATGTCGATGTTCGGAATGGGTCGTCCTCAACCATCTTCGCAGGAGAAAATCGCTGCTGCTGAGCAAGAGATGGATTTGATTACTGATATGTTCAACAAGTACGTTGTCAATGAATTTATTTGTCATTGGGGGAAGGCCCCCCAAACCTCACAGCTCGTCGCACTCGAATATTTACAGCTATATTCCATACTCCAACAATCTACCCTCATTGCAGTAGCTCATGGAGGGGCAGCGGAGCGCCATTGCCCCAGAAGCTTGGAATGGCTTTATTTTACTTGGAATACTTTCATGATTTTAACCCATGCTAACAATTTTCCCTCTAGACTCAGTCAATCCTGCATCAAAAAGTGCATTCCCAAAGATTACCGTGAGGGTGAACTCAACAAAGGCGAAGGCGTCTGTATCGACCGCTGCGCATCCAAATTTTTCGACGTCCAAATGAAGATTTCCGAATTATTACAAGCTGAAGCCGCAGCCAAGGGAGCTGGTGGTGGTGGATTCGGAGGTGGTGGATTTGGAATGTAAAGTTAAAGATATTTATCACAAGAGGTTGGAGGAAGTTGTGTATTATTGAGCCGGTTCATTTGGGTAAATAAATGATGCACAGATGACATGATGAAAAGGCAGGCACGAAAAGGACTCCACCAGAATACGTCGAGGCTATGAAGAATATCTATGGGTGATGATAAGCTCACTGATGTTAATATTGTACAATAGAATGTGGTATAAGGATCACACAAGGTGGCTTTTTAAGTCCACTGCCCCTATCTCTAAAACTCCAATCCATACTACCATGCTCAGATAAATATAAATGCTTGATGGGTATTCCCAAAACGCCTGCTAAATGAATCTCCTCGGATCAACAAGGTTGGTATAAAATTCAAGAATTCCTTGGTGCCACAATATTTGGTCCAGTACCAATTCCCGTAATAGAGCGAACAAGCCAATGAGCCCAACTTTCCTTTCTAAAAATGTTTTCTAGTTCATCTGCTCGTGCCTCCAGATCATCTACCTGTCTTTCGAATTGAGATACTCCATCCTCTACATCCTGTACCTTTGACACAAGAGAATTGAGCTCGTACTCAAGTTTGGCTCCAAGGACTTCGATATCCTTGAGAGTTTCTGTAACATGTGATCGTTCTTCGCCAAGGAAATCCTGTGTATTATTCCTTAAATCTTGGTATTCTTCGCTCAACTGCATGTGTAATTCCTGAAACCTTTCTTGGTCCAGAGCAGCTTGATCGTCTAAATGATTGATCCCGTCGATCTTCCTTTGTACCCATGGGCATAGATTGTTTTGAAGGTCCAATATCTTCTCGTATATTCGTTTATAATCCTCGTTGAGTAATTTGTGATTTTGTAGAGCGAGCCAGTCATCTGATTCGTCAAACGTGTCAGTAATACCAACGGGTTCCCAAGTTAGAACGGCGTCTTCGGCATCACTGAAAGACACATGACGCTGTAATTGATCTTCGCAACGATATCTCCTAGAATGGGATGCATCGGAAACACTGTGCCGACGATGAAGTATCGCCACAAAATGGTGATTATCACTACGTTCTGCTTCTAGAACTGGGCCTTCAAGGTCACCCTCGCCACAAATGGACCCTGAAATAGAAGGTTCCTTTGCGACAAGTTCACGACGAATCTCTTGCGCCTGGGCCTGCCATTGCTCTTCGGCTTCCGCGACTTTCCTTTCTTCCAATTGTGAAGCAGTTGAAATTTGGGCGAGACCTGGTATGCTTGTCTTGGAATTACCAGGAGGTGATTCGCTATCACTTTCGCGTAGCCCAGCTTGCGCCAATCCATTTATAAAGTCTTTACTTTTTGGGAACCCATTTTCATATTCTCCTGGTTTGATTTTCCAACTAAATGTTTTATTAATTGTCGGGGTAGATGGTGTGCCTGTCCCATGAGGTGTTGAAGTCAGATGTCCCGGGCTAAAATAACCACCGTTCTCATCGAAGTCACGAGTTTCGTCTTTCGATTGTTTACTGGTATGACCGCGTAGACCAACAGCATCCTTAATTCGCCCAAAGCCTTGCTTGGCCTCACTCATCTTGCCGGTAGCTTTTTTGAAAACAGCTTTATGGAGTTGGATTTCTCGATCGTTTGGTGTTTCCAACATGCTCGTGGCCGATCCTGGCGGCTGTGCGGAGTATATATCATCGGAGACTTCTTTCTTGCGAATATCTACATCATCCTCTGGTGGCACTGAATCTGCTCTGCTGTGAGACCACATGTACCCGCCATGGTCATCCTTTGTGAATGACATGTGAGCCGCAGCGGGCTCTGATTTCCCATGATCATCGGCACCTGTCCGTTTTGATTTTCCATACCACAACCATTTAGATCTTGCTCCATGTATCAAACTTATGAAGCGCTCCAAGTCCCAGGTTTCAATGTCGGCAATACCAGATTTATCACGACCAACCATTCCCATAACCATTTCACCACTCTTCCCACTAACTTCTGCAAGGGTCGATTTGACTGCTTTTGGAACTGCCCAACCCTCTCCTGCAGCACCTTTTGCAGTACTTTGATGCAATCGCCGTAAAGTGTGCCTATCCAATCTCCTAGTACGCTCCATCTTTTGGGACTTTTGAAAATAAGCAATACCACGTTTGAGACTAACAACATCAAATGCGTCCTTCGCCACCGGGGCTCCATAGTAATTGAGTCGATTTCTGGCACCCATGAGTAACCCAAGGAGTGCGGCCACAGTAGTCGGACCCAAGATTCCATCGGAGGGTTCAATATTGTAGTATTCGTATCCAATATCAGTCCACCAATCATTTATCGCTCCCTCGGTGACGTCGCAAAGACAGCCGTCCGCATATTCCTGTTCTAATTTTCCAAATATCATTAGGGCGACTTGACAAAGCTTCACTAATTCTATGACAGCACCGTAGAGAGGTATTCGATCGCTCGTCCTGTACAATTGAAAAAATTTGGCTTGAGTAGCAGCCGCCGGGGCTTGAAGACTCATGCCGGATCGTCCAGAACATCCTAACCTCTTCAAATTCTCGTTGACAATGAAATCTTCCCTATGCTTCCTTACATCTCCATTCGGCACCGGAATAACGTTTAGGCCAGAAGGAAAACTACTCAAGTTCGTCACCATCAATGTTCCCAAAGGAGTGTCCTGGGGTCTGGCATGATATTGGGAAATGGCGTTGAAGTAAACTCGAAGTCTCGGATTCCATGTCTCCTTATCTGCAGGTATCCCCAGTACGCCTACTTGAATCTTGTGTTTGTCATCTCCCGTATTGGTCGTAATAACGAAAGTAGGGTGGACTCTCGAGCATGCCCATTGCTCAACAAGATAGACTTCGTAGCCTTTAAGTTCTCCGTGACGTTCTATCACCTCCGTGGCGCTGTCCTCTTCGAGATATCTGTTAGATTCCATGCATTAGTAACTGATCCTGTGATTGATGGTGGGATTTTCTCATGCCTGAAAGCAACTGGATCTGCGAACACATAACGCTGTTTCGTATGTTCTAATTTGTTGCCATTCGATGTGTTCGTTGCGCCATTGGCATTACCATTCTGTTTAGCTTGAGAGGTTGAACCGCTTTTGTAAGAATGAGAAGTCGTTCTTGAAAGGGTCAAAAGATCCTCTCTATTCATGTTTGGATCATATGCATGAGGAAAAGGAAAACGAAAAGACATGGTATTCCCCTTTATGCCTTTATCACCCTTCTGTGCTTTGGGTCACTCAATTCACTAACTAGTCGGCTCTGCGCTGTGCTGCGGTAACCGTTACTGGGGTCCTTTGATGTGACGTCGGTGTTGGAAGGGAAAACCTTCATTGCACGTATCTTTCTCCCAGTAGACGGACGGATGGCAAATGATATATGTTAGGAATTCCTCTCAGTATGCCTACCTACTTAGAATGTCTCATCGGACCAAGAATAGACGTCCATCTATTTTTTGGTATTTTGTTTTGGGTTCTGGAATCACATAGCTTTGAGTTGCATTAATCATCTAAAGAATTTGGCAATTTTGTGCTTTGCCATTCATTCCAGGTTCATTCAATGATTTGCGCATGTGATTTGTTACTGATGACTGGTGATTCAGCGGTACAAGGGAGAAGCCGAAACAAGGCCATTAATGATTAAGGCCATCCTAGGTGCTCGTTATCCCTGATCACCTTCTATAAGTGGGTAAAATCATCCTGTACAGAGCAGCTGCCCTAACAAATCATCGTTCTCCAGGGTTCGCCTGTAACTAGAAAAGGTATCAAATCCGATCAAGACCCGCCAAAGGTAACTGACAATCATATCGCACATATCGTGCAGAGGACGTCGAAGAACGGTTTCCAGATCAATAGCATTCGCCATATTACGACACTGACACCACAAGATCTACATACACCTTTCCAACTATCGTATACAATACTCTGCCGACTTCCATTCAACTTCCATCCAGTATATCAAGCGGCATCGACAAATATACATACCTGCATTCCAAACACTAAGGCGGGGTGAATAGCTATGGATGTTCTTGAGAAGGAGATCGTTAAGCTGCAGAGGGATTCCAGCTTTGATCAGAGTATTGAGGATGTGGATAAGATCATACAGCAACTGGAAAAAGCAAGAGGTGCTATTGAATCAGGTACATATATCCTGGATCCCCGAAGAAGCAAGCCGGCAGCGGAACTGAGGGACATGAAGATCTGGAAACATTGAATGTCCCTATTTTCACTCCGATTTGCTTCTTGACTATGATATATGATTACTGAACAGTTTCCTTCACCTAGAACCTCAATTCGCTTCCATAACTTTAACCAAACTCCAGCACCCATTGAAGAATGGTTTTGAGAAAGTTAATGATGATATAAAGAAGATCCATAAAGCACATGGGACCTACAGCAAAGCAGTGAACTCGGTGAGTGATGCACGCTTATGGTCTTACGTATAAACCCTGAACTGACCATTATTTCTCTAGAATCTCCCAAAACAAACGTTACTCAACGAAATCGATGCTCTTGCAAATCATACCGAACTCGTCAATCGAGCTATTACCATGCATCTTTTACGCGAAGGACAATTCGGAGTAGCATCAACATTTTACGAAGAGCTACAAAATATGAAAAAGAATGGCTCGGGTCCAGGAGCAGGTCCAAATTTGCTTGCGCCAGAGAACGAGACTGTGGACGAAGGACTCCAAAGCGAATTCGAAACCATGTATAATATATTACACCAGCTCAAAGAGCGGAACCTTCATCCAGCAATAGAATGGGCACAAAAGAACAGCAAAGAACTCGAAACTCGAGGTAGTAATCTTGAATTCGAACTCAGCAAACTTCAATTTGTTTGGTTGTTTCTGGGTTCTGAGGCAAATGGCCTCCCAGATGATGAAAACAATGGTCTACCAGGTGCACTTCAATATGCTCGTGATTACTTTCCTCGATTTCAAAGCCGGTTCCTCAAGGAAATTCAACAACTTATCACAGCTATGGTATTCGAATCCAATCTTCAAAAATCCCCTTATCGACAAACTTTCGACACCTCCAGCTCCTGGTCTGACGTCTGCACCTCCTTCACCCGCGAATTCTGTTCGCTTCTAGGCCTCTCTGCCGAATCTCCCCTTTATCTCGCCGCAACAGCTGGGGCCATTGCTCTCCCTACCCTCATAAAACTCGCTACAATTCAGAAAACAAAACGTACAAATTGGACAACGGATACAGAACTTGCGGTCGAGATACCATTGCCGAGAAGCATGATATTCCATCCAATTTTCGTATGCCCAGTGAGTAAGGAGCAAACAAATGAATCGAATCCACCAATGATGTTACCCTGTGGTCATGTAGTTGCGAAGGAGAGTTTGCAGAAATTGAGTAAGGGTGGGAGGTTCAAGTGTCCCTATTGTCCAGTTGAGAGTCAGATGAAGGAGGCAAGGCAAATCTACTTGTAGGGCGATGGTATGGAAGTGGGAACGGGAATGGGGACGGTTTCCTGATGAAGAGAAGTAATGTTTATGTTTAATGCAGGCGTTGGTTTTGGGTTATATATGGATGGCTGAATAGTTAGGTGGGTTGGCATGTATTAGGATATGGCATTAAAGAACGGCATGGGACGGGATGGGACAGGGCGTTCATGGGATATGGGACATAGGACACACGCATACATGTTACTATTGTTGAAATGTATATTTCAGATTGTGCGAGCAACGGAACAGCGATGAACCGCGGAGGGGGGTTCTCACGCATTAGCATCAACTATCTAATCTACTTTGGAATAGAAGAATAAACGAACAATGGCAGAATCAACTGAATGTTTAGAAGAAGTTAGGATAATGAATTATTCAGATATGCAACAAAAACTAAGTTATCATGTCTTTCTTGAAGCGGTGGAGATGAAGGGGGAGTGAAGGGGAAATAAAGTGAACGGAAGAGTGGTGAAGAGAAGACTGAGAGGAAACTTCTAAGCGAAGTGAAGTGAGGTCTAAAGTTTTGATTCGAGGCAACTAGCGGAAAATGATGAGAAGGGAGATCAGGTTCGTCACTGATATCAATACATTTACATTTCATTCCCGCACTTTCTAATATGTCATTTCGTACTCAACCCATTATATTCATCCTTCTAGTTGTGATAGCTAGCTACAGTATCATCGATTTGGAATTCTACACTACTTGGTTCAAACCTGTCCACTCTCTTCACTTTCTGGTATTCTTTGGGTTGGTTATAGCCTCATCAACACATGCCTAAGTCTCTCCTTGGGCAGGTTCTGCCTTTGCATTTTCTTCTACATGCTCCGTCTTCGCTTCTGGCTCTGAGTCGGTTTCCATCTTGGTATCTTCCTCTTCTTTCGCTGCATCTTCCTTGGCATCGTCTGGTTTGATCTCAGAGTCTGGTTGTGGCTCAATATCCATCTCCTCTTTAATCCTCTTTTCCCCAGCTTCACTTCCGATATCGTCTTCTGCTGCTCTTTTCGATGTAGTTGATTGCTCATCGTCATCCTTGGTCTCAATTTTCATGTTCGAGTCCCCATCTGCATCTTCACCCGCCTTTCCACTCGATTCCCCTTCTTCTCCTTCTCCTTCCTTTCCTTTCTCCTCTTCCTTCTCCTCTGTAAAATCTGGCCTCCTTCCCACAGCAGCCTCAACATCAATCCCGCCCCCAGCTATTGGCACTTTTCCCGGTTCTTGGGGGCCCATATCCTCCATTCCAATTTCCTCTGGACCCCTCGCATGTGGCATCTCGTCATCTTCTCCCATCCCATTTTCATCCCCTTTCCCCGTCCGTTCTTCTCGCTCAGGTTCTCTCTGTATTCTCAACTGCGATGCTGGAACCACTCCAGCTTTCTGTTCCTGACGTAATAATTCTCCCTGCGTAACTCCACCTTCTGCCCTCAAACCTTGTTCTCCAGAACTAGATGCCGATGAAGAAAGTAGCGACATCATTGCATGAGAACCAACTGATGAGATACCGTTTACGGATACAGAGACTGTCTCAACACCACCCGGTCCATTCGGTCCATCGATTGTTTCGGTACTCTCTGTTCGTACCTCCCCACGAGGTGAACCGCCTCCAGAATTTGTGCCATTAGAACCTGTGTGTGAGAGGCTTGATTCGCGCTTATTTAACCAACTTATGGGGGTTAATAATGCACCTCCTAGTGCTTCATCACTACCTAGTCCTCCATTTACCGGCGCAGTTCCAGTTGTCGGATTACTCCAGGTAATACTAAGAGGGTCAACGGATGGAGGGGTTCCGTTACTGAGGACAGAGGAAGAAACTCTTGGGTCTGGAACAGCGGGTGGGAGAGGAAATGAAGTAATGGGCGATGTGACATGGACGACGCGATCGAGGGCATGGAGGTAAGATGGAAGAGAGCGGTGGTGTTGAGTGGGATTTAGGAGGAGTTCCGATAGACGTTGAATTGTATGAGGCGGGTGGGTTGGGAATTGCTTGTTCAGTGTATTTTGTATATCGAGAAGTTGCTTGTAGCAGATTGGTGGAAGAGACTCTAACGACGGTTGGGAGGTAGTAAAGGGATCTTCAGTATTGGTATCGCGTTTGGGGGAGAGTGAAGGCGAGGAGGGGCGAGGGTGTGTTGGAGGTTTTGGAATTTGAAACTCGGTGATGACAATCTGGAATCATAAATTAGCTATCTGCGCATTATTTAGGATTGCCGGAAAGCGATTCAAATTAAAGCATACCTTCTCCAACCTAGTCATCAACCTCTCAAGTAAACTCGGCCATGTCGAGCTATAACCCAAATGTCAGTATAGAATCCATGATACTCCGCATTCCTGGCGATCGCAAGTATGCGCAAAACATACTAATCAATAGATTGACCATGCGCGAGTGTCCTCAATATCTCATCGTCATTATCAATATCCATTTTGTGTGTTTGCGACAAGACTGAATGTTTTGTAGGTTGATTTGATTTGTTAGATGCTCAGATTGGTAGGCGCGTTTGACAGTGATAAGTGGTCGGTTAGCCTTGAGGTGACGCGATTACGATTGGGAGTGATAAAGTCGAGAAATTTGGGTGGGAAGGAGCTTGGGCCGTTGGTAGAAGGGAGGGGAGATGGGAGATGGGAGATGGAGTGAAAGCTGGTCAGCTTGAATTTGGATTGGAAGGAATTATTTAACAGATCAAGGTCAACAATCAAATCGGTTATTCTACAACTACTCTGTTCATATACAATTAGAGGTTATGGAACGAACGATAGATATTTCTGTATTACCAACTCCTCCAAACCTTCGACGCCTTCTCTATGAACAAACAGTTTCGAACGCTCTAAGAGAAGGAGCCATCTAACATCTTCCCCCCTTTTCACGAACCGATGGTGTTCTAGCGGGCTTCGCCGACCTGTGTTCATTTTACTTTTGCAATGTGAGAATCCGATGTTTAAATTGGACTTGAAATTTTTGTGTGGTATATTGGGGTTCATTGCCAGACACTATTCAATTCAATGCTTCAGTTTGATTTATACAAGAGACTGTAGGACGTTGGATGGGATATTGAAGAGTGCTCTGAGGGTCGTTGCCCAATACATGAAAAATAAGGAAGTGGTCACTACCTAGTATCCCTTCGATCCGTCAAAATGGTGTCTCATTCAAGTGACCTCGTCTGGCTCAAATTTAATGACCAAACGGACGTTCAAGTTCTAGATCTGGCAAATATATCATGGTTAAGAACCGAATATATCTAGGCGTTACAAAAATCCTCGATTTTCTGGTGCAGACCTGACAATCAAATATCTCTTTGTGTCTGAATAATTTTGTCCATCCCATCGCGGGGTACAGGAGGCGATCACAGTGTCTGGGATTGTAAAATGATGAACCTCCCCATAACCCGAGTAGCTCTGAAACTGAAGACCAGTGAGCTGACCTACTAAGGATTGATAAACATTCTAGCGGCCTTATGAAATTCGTTCGACATATCACAAACCGGCAGTATTGGAGTAGTTAGTGGGGTTCTTTTCAGCTGGCTTCAAAGATCGAAGTATGCCTTGAGCTTAGCATAACTTCCAGAGCAACGTCGATACTGTGTATGGAGCAAACCTTGAAAGGCAGGAAGGATTCTTACATGTGGAGAACGAGGGCATAAATTGTATATGCATGCATTAGACAACATCAGAATCTTGGTTATCAACCTCTCTCGAGCCTCTCCATCTTGATCGACCGCCGTTGATATCAATCAGCCTTAGAACACTGCCTCACTGATTCCACCTGGAAATTAACCTTATAAGTTATCGTTGGTCAAGTTGAAGGTCTAGAATCCACGGTTGCATGGAAATCTCAGTGACCACCTTCCAACCGCGGAATACACTTAACTTTATCCAGCTCATTCGAATCACATTCGTAATAGAATTTCCGTGAACGGGACCAAAGATACTCAAGTACTATACCCAATACGTGTATACCCACTTTAAGATATATTGGTTGGTGGAACGATACGCGTATGCCTGGGTTTTCGCCTAGCTCTTACAATCCTCCTTTGACGAATATATAAAGCCAACCTCCCTCGATTCTCATAGGCTTTTCTTCCGTTTCTCTCCATACTTACCTTGTTGAAATGGCCGTTGATCAAGCATAGCGGCGTTGCGATACGAGTCCTCCATTGCACATCGGGGTGACGAGAATCGTTCAGTTACCTGCGGGTACCTGATCGGCGGAATTTTTGATTGCACACCAGCCTTCGTGGATACTTGTTTTTCATTGGGATCTTGGCTTTTTGCTGGGACTTGAAGAAGAAGAAAAAGAGTTTGGAAGAGGTGGTGGATGTTGTGGTCATGTTTTAAAGAGGCTTTCAGAAGATCTGATTCAACAGTGTCGACCAATGAATTTGATGATGTGTGATGATATTGTCTCCGTGTTGTGGGAGTGTGATGTCTTGGAACAAATGTGTGCCACCGCCAAGATGAAGAATGGTTTCAGTCAAGAATGAGAATGATTAGATGGAATCCTGTCACCTGAGCTCTTCCACACATTCCAACCAAAGTCAGTCTTGGATTATCATCACTCCGACATTTATTGATGTATCAGATTAATTGTAAAGTTCGTCTCTTGAATAAAACGAGATCCATATAATAAAGTTCATCACAACAAGAATGTAGCTAGATGTGCAATTTTCAGGTTCGTATTGGCTTTGCTGTCATGCACATCCAATCCTTCTCATATGCATTATGCTGCGAAACATAGATCAGGTGTAAACAATGATCCGTAGAGGTAGAGGTAGAGGTAGAGGTAGAGATGGAAACAGATGAAAAAACAAAACAAACGCAAAGATCGATACTGTCATGATCACGTTAATAATTCCACTCTTGAACACTAGCTAGGTGGAAAGGTGTGATATGCTATGCCACCATTTTCTTACATACATATATACACACATATTACATACGTACAGACACACGTTCATTCGTTAATTATGCCGCAGTTTCCGAGAGTAGCCCGCCATGTTTTTTATCCATCGCATCTGGCTGAGCCTCACTCTATCCAGCGACTGCGCCCATTTCTCCAGGATTGAACAATGCACCAGCCATTCTACCGACACAAGCAATAGTTAGTGTATGTATGAGCTGATGACTTCATTGCTGGATGTTTGGGGCTGATGAAGAATAGATGTGTGGATGAGTGGATGTGAATGTGAATGTGAATGTGAAATCGGTTATATAGATACAGTAGAAGTAAATCAAGTAATTTCCCTGAGAATGATTTTGCTGTTATTAGGTACGACACAGTCTCTCTCTCTCTCTCTCTCTCCCTTGCGTACACGGCAGACAACATACAGCAGACAGCAGACAGCAGACACGGTACCGCGGGCACACGGCAGACACCAACAACACACAGCACCCAAAATTAAACACGAAATCATTTTTATTCAGGGTTCAACGTTGCCCAGCCTTATGAAAATCCACCACTTTTATTGATAAAATTGACCTGAGTACGGGGTGCGTGGGTTGCCATAACACTAGGTTGGAAAGATTATAGCGCCAAGTCCCTGAAGGATCCAGCGTTGTTCGTGGTTAGTAGGGGCCCAAAGCCAGGTTCAGGCCAGGTTAAGCCCATCTGTATACAGTAGATGCCCCAGCTGATACCCCGTTCAGTATGTAATACATAAACTGACGGTTGAGAATTGAGAATTGAGAACGAAGCGAACAAGAAAGTCTCCTGGAGGAGTGGACGGACGAGTACGAGGACTGGGTTACTGGGACAAGAAAGTTAGTCAACAAATAAGAAGAGGAAGGAGAAGCAGAAGCAGAAGCAGAAGAAGAAGAAGAAGAAGAAGAAGAAGAAGAAGCAATATCAAACAAGAAACAAGGGATCGGAAATCGGAAATCGGAAATCGGAAACAGAATTCATTCAACCAGTTCAACCAGTTCAACCAGTTACGGAATTCCCATACGGATACGATACGATACGATACGATACTTGCGATACTATCCATACTATCCATCCTGTCCATACGACTCTACCAGTACATGCCACTCTCCTCAACCCTACCTCCTACCTCCTACCTCTTACCTCCTACCTCCTACCCAGCTAGTATTCTCATCGTCCCTTCATCTCTAAACACCAACAATACTTGGGGGGGAGATTACGCCCATTCACTCGGACGTCCTCTCTTCTCTTCTATTTTCCTTATCCTATTTTATCCTATCCTATCCTATCACATCCTATCCCATCCCATCCCATCCCATCCATCCTATCCTATCCTATCACATCACATCCTATCTATCTATCTATCTATCGTCCGATCTACCGAAATCTCTCCCTCTTCCTCTCCCTCCTCTCTCTCGCCCTCTCTAAGCTCTTCCTCATCCCTCCCATCCGCATCCACATCCACATCCACCTCTCCACCCTCCAACAAATCCATCCGACCTTCCGCAAACCCTAAATTCGTATCCAAGAAAAGAGGAAAAGGGAAAAAGGGAATCCTTCGTTATTCGACCTCCTATCGAGCCATCTGCCAATAAACTCCTGCAATTCACACTCGTTCGCCTTCCCTCTATTTATCGGCTCCCTGGCACGACCTTCCCTTTTTTATCGTCCGCGATCGTTTCTCGAATCCCTACGGAACTTCCAAACCCACCTCTAAAAGATCTCAACGCCACACTCTTAACGTTTCACCATTGGGTCACACCTTATTCATACACCTAACGAACCAAACACAACAGACGGCCACTGATTCATTTTTGTACTCATCCGTCCATTTATTCGATAGACTAGCATATCCCCAGTCTCCATCAATACCCAATATTCTCTTCTGCTGAGACCCCCGCTCTCAGTGCATGAATTGATTCAGCCTTTTGTCCTCATTCTTTTTTCACGCCGCGACAGATTAAAGTCACTCGCTCCTTGGCTCCTGTTAAGGAGCCGTAAACACCGCAGAAGTGGCTTTCAGCAAAGACTCTCGAAAGTCCCTGCTTTCTCTTGGTCAGGGACCATATGAACAGGACGCTGGAGGTTATTTTCATCGTGAAGGACTCGCATCAGGACCCAACGCGACATCGTCGACGAGAAAAGAGAAGATGTATCTTCCAAATACCACATGGACATGGGCGTTCATGATTTCCGCAACTCTACAGGCCGCAGCAGTTTTAGCAATCGAATCGTAAGTCTTTCAACAGCTGCGGAAGGTTTCGACGTCGCTCCTCAGATTCGTTTACTAACATGCTACCATAGATATGTGTTCGCAAAATTTCAAACAAGTTTGGTCAAAGGCAAAGAACAAAATCCTCTCGATCGAACAATTCCAACCTACCTTACCCTCTTTATTTTCGGTTTCCTTTACCAAGTTGTCCTAGTATACGACTCTTTACGACTCAAAAATACAATTCAGGTTATCGGTCTTTGCATGTACAATGGCGGAATGCTAATATATGCCTCCATTCAATACGATCAAATTCAAACGGCGATTGAATCTTTGGGTAAACTTGGTTATATGGATGCGCACGCAAATGTCTGGCCGGATGTGCAAGGACTTTTGGTCGCAGTTCCATGTATTATCGCTTTCTTCTCCATCTTGATGTCATTCATAGCTTGGAAACTTTATGACGAATTTGCCTGGACCATTTACAAACACATTAGCGCTGATTTGCGTATGAAACGCAGATTCTTGACCTACCAAGTAAGTTGGACAATTTTTTGCTACTTCAATCTCACGAATATTAACACATTCAGATTTACATTGCCTTGTTGAAATTCGATTTCTTCTTCTTCTTGGGATTCACAGTTCAATTTCTAGTTATCGTTACTGGTGTACAAGATTTCGAATTCGGTTTGACAATAGCCGCCGTTCCCGTTACCATCTTCATTTTATTCATGGCCGCCTTCTGGACTCGACGTGAAAATAAACCAGGAATGCTCTCAGCTATCTTCATCTTCCATTGTGGTCTGGCCTACTTTATCTTCAAACTTGCTCGAATGTACCAACCGGCCAAAGCTGCAGACTATATGCCAGTTCGTAAAAATTTGACAAGTTTCGCCGTCATCACAATCATTCTGATTATCCTCACAATCGTGAACGCTTCGTTATGTACGGCAAACTTTAACAAGGGTCTAAAGCCGCATCTGAGGAAACGCAAGATTGGTGGTGAAGAGGAGAAGATTGATCACATGACTGAATTGCCGGATCTCAATCATTCTCACAAGCTAACGAATCGGATGACGATAGATTAAACCAACAAAAAACTTGTGGATAAAAAAAGCGACATACAACTTTAAGACATCTGGTTATATATTCCAGAATTGGGTCAAGGTTGTTTTGGATGGAATGTGCACTGGAACGACTATGACATTGGGTTTTCTTTTTCTTTCTTGTCACTTTTTCTTTATTCCCTTTTTCTTTTTTCATGCGATTTTTGTTGCGATAGCCCTTTTTGAGCGAAGATATTTAAGCTTGCCTTGTCTTGGTCCAATACGGCTGGTAGGCAGGTAAAGGCATTCGAGGAAACGAAACCTCACTTCATACCCGGAATCGATGGATATTGGTTGGTTGGCGTTGGAAGGGGCGTAACATGTAAATTTTTATGTTAGGAATGGCGCAAGTATTTGCAAAGCAAGATTCAGATCGAATCGTGTGATGGTTGGATGATTGGTCTTTAGGACTATTATTCTGAATTGGATCAACTTGCTGAGCAGGAAAATCCTATTTGATAGAGAGAAGGAAACCGAGAGAGCACAGTAGCATAGCAATCAGTAGCTTGCGATGTGACGTTTGCAAATGAAAGCGCTAGCAAAGCGAAAGAGATCTTTATGGATGTAGAGGGCGAAGGAAGTAGGGAAATGGGGAAGTGAATGAAAATAATGGTCTTCAATATACGTCTAATGATCTTTTGTGCTTTCTATTTTATGTGATTGTTGTCCCGGTTTTGAAAGAATGGCCTGTAAATGATATAGGATGGTGTATTATATTTTGCCTTTCGTCTACTTGTTCCCTGCTGACAAAAGGGGGTTGGTCGCTTCCCGTCGATCAAGAATGAGAGACTCCTCGGTACTACATTGAGTGTATTGATTAAGTATACCCACTACTCTGCAATTCAATCAACGGTCTCTTAATCACTAGGCAATATCTTTGCTAGACCCTTTCCTGTGATTGAGAGAATTCTTTTGGGGGTGGGGATTGTGAATTTGGCGCGGATTTGGATTTGACGAGTTCGCTTGTTGCTTTTGGGCAGGATGGGAGATGATATGGTAGGTAATTGTGGTCACATTTTTGTCATGGTTTTCTTTCGCTTATTGTTAGGTGATAGAGGGGATTTCATGGGGAACTTATAAGGAGATGTGCAGTGGTTATATCATGAGGAGTGTTGAATCCATCTTCAAATTTATCTGCTGTGCAGGTTACACCCTTTTCAGTTGTATGATTTTTGATTGTAGTTTGGGAAGAGTGTGCGTGTGTGTGTGTGTGTGTGTGTGTGCTACACTTGTCTGTAATAATTTTTTGAGAAGGATATGCACTTGCCTGGAGCTTAGTGAGCGAAATGGATAAACCTATGCCGTGCTAACAGTATTTTCCTACAGCAGTATGCGGATAGGATCGAGGATGAAGTAATGGAGAGCTGTCTAGTCGTGTTCTAATTGCCCTTTGGTTTCTCTTTGATCTCCTTGCGTGATTACCGTCAACTTCCTTCCCTTCCTCTCCTTATTTTTCATCTTGCGATGAAGTACTCGGGATTTGCACTCGATTCACTCTCTAATAGTGGAGCAGTTGCAAAGTATAAAAGACCTAGGATCATCCTCTGTTTCGTGCCAGAGAAAGAAGCTGTTCCACGAGTTGCAATATTACTAAGGTGATTAAGAACTTTTGGACGTTTCTAGTGAGACTTTGGCTTGATTATCTTAGGATCTGTCGTCAATTCTCTGTGCGGAGTATACGCAACTGGAATGGGTTTCTATGGGACGAGAATAGTTGACTAGAGATTAGTAATGTGTTTACATTTTGAATGTCGTCGAAGATACATGTTGTCATTGTTAATTTAATGACTCTCCTTGTCATTTTTGTCTTCAGCAAATGGGTAGTGTGCAAGCGTATCAAACTTCGCGACGGGTATGCGATGAACGTCATTCACCTCGAATCAAAACATTCCCTATCTTCTTTTTCACTCGCAAATACGGACGCATTTAGGACATGGTGTTGCGCTCATGAATTGTTTTCTTTGTATTTGTGATTGACAAAATGCTTCGCAACGAAGGGGAGTCTCTCACAAAGCAATGAAAAGAATGCGGATGTACATGTGGCGCGTAGCATTCACTTTTGGGTTTGTGGAGGATAGTTTAAGTTGGCATCTATTTCCCCCTCTCCCGTTTCATTAATTAACACTTTTCATTGTCAGTAGGCCTTTAGATGGTACAAGAATATTAATCCATACTTGATTCTCCTCCTCAGACTGGTCTTGCCTCAAATGGATCGAAGTCAGATGCGGTCAATCACGCTGGAATCTTCATGTCAACTCTTGTAGCCTTGAGCTTGAAGACATGCATTCCTTAGCCAACGGCGGACTTCAATGGAGTCAATCAACTATGTGCTTTCAAATCTGAAAGAGTAGGTACATAAACACCATCACCGTATCCAACTCCAAATGCTCCTTAATTCACCCATACATTTGATGTCTCTACCTTCGAGGAGTTCAATGTATAGCATGCAAGATTCATGAAAAGATTTCTACGACTTAAATTTCTAAATCGAATAATAAGAAGTACTGTTTGTTTTCACTGCAGACATCTTGTATCATTGTCATTTCACCCTTCTCGTTATATTCTACTTTTACTGCCCCCCCCCTCCGCTTATGGTTTTTGTTGTCGCTAAGATGAGTCAAGAGCATACGGGTAGTGTGAAGATATCGCGAGGTAGATCGCTATAGAGCATGCTATCCATAGTAATAATTTGTAGCTCAAAATTCTGGTAGACAATGTCTTCATTTAACTCACTCCCTTGCTCTCTCTCTCCTTCGGTTTGGTAATTTGGTAGTATTGACATGAGAAAGATGATATCTATATACAGTTCAGAAAGGGTGTAGGGGACACGGATGGGACTATTAAACGAGGGTGCAGATCTTGTAAACAGCATTCATTCCTGGAGTCGTCTGTGATTTATGTTCCAATAAACATTCGACATTCCTCGTCCCTGTGTCTATATTTCTTCTGTGAGTGAGCAAATATACAGATCACTGCAGTATCTGATACTACCTATTAAAATATTTGGGTAATGAGAAAGTTTCCATTCATATAAGCTTCTTGCACCATAACAGCACATGAATTCGTATTCTTCAACCCTCGAGTAATCATAATTGAAGGAAGAAGAGGGTTTTTTTCACAATTTCAAGCTTACACATTCTTGGTGTATGGCACGTAATAGGACAATCCTTTCCTCATTGATGTTAAAATAGTTAGAAGGAAGCCACAGAGAAAAGCTAAAGCTGAAAATAATAGTGATGTGCGCTAATTGTTACCCTGTTGTAGATTTTAGAAACTTTCCACTGTCACTATGATTCCACAGTTCTTGGTGCCATCTTTTCTTGTGTATTTTCGTCTCTTTCCTGAAGATGAGAGGTGCTGTGGCAATTTTTATTGTTCATATGAACATGTTACACGTACTCCAATGCAAAATTGTTTTAGCTATTGGAGATCTCAAGATCACACCCAAATGATTGATTCCACCTGATTTCCTGATGGAGTTCTGCTCAAGAGTCGTAACTGTTTTGTAACAATTTGGAAGTTGGGAGTTGTTTTTATATTGGCTGGTGCTACTTTGTTGGGTATGTTAGCGAGGTCGAGAGGTTTAGAATCAGTAAATGGGTGGGTGCATTGATGTGCAAAATCTTTGAATTTACTCACAAGGTTCCGAAAATCTCGTTAATAAAGAAAGTGCTTGATATCTGCGTTGAGGCGAATTGAATTTGACTTGACTACTTCCCTGGCAGTTCCATACTGCAGACGCGATTCCGACATCCACACACATACTTCTCTCGAATCTGACACTGCACAAATTGTGATGAGCTATCTATCGGGTAGTGAGAGAAATCATGTGTCTGTAGCTTTGAAGTCTAGATTAGATGTTGTTAAACCACAGCGAAAGTTTGTCGCCATTTGTTTCTTTTGATCTTTTTTGTCTCACGTCGTATCCTGTCTTATTTTGAGACTATATCAGCAGATACGGTGTTATAATGCTAAAAGGGCATTCGCCCGACGACGGTATGACATTGGAGAGTCTAAAACGAATTGCTCATGGTTCAAGACATTGTAATACAGCGGGATCAACTTGATCTTGGGTTCAATATGAAGATCCAGACCAATGGTATTACATTGAACTTGAGCTCCATGGGAAGAGAGGGTAGTTTTATGCTGAGTAGATGCGATTCTGTTGGTTAGAAGCAGAAGTATGATTGATGAAAGAGGAGCATTAGTGAATAAGTAATCAATCTTGTGTTGTGCGTGCTCGAGGCGTTGAATTCCAATGGGGATTTGCAAAAGTGTGGAATATGATGCTCAATTCTTTCACCTCTAATACCTGTATACATAAAAAGCAACGCTATACAGACCAGATCAGGGTGCGTAATCTTTTACTGCAGAGTAATGGATATGACATGTAGAGTCAATCTAGTCGTCAGCAAGCAAGGAGTGAGCCGAAGTTCTTCGTTTTAAAAAAGTTTAGCTGAACATCAACAGGCGAATGATTTTTTGATCGAGGGTTTATATTTTCAGCGGATCACAATTCCTTGATTGAATTTTGCCTTTTTCGTTATTATGGAATCATTGTCACTACACGCTGTTCCGTCAAATATCATGTACTAGTTATTGTTGCCTTCAATATCTACTTCCTTATCTCAATACTATACTCCGACAGTCAAGACATCAACTTCATTCTAAATCACTTATTTTCACTCGTTCAAGCTTTCATTATGACACAAAATTGTATCAAGCTTCGGTCTCCTGCGGAGCAGATGCAACGCGGCAGGGTGCTCTTGAACAATGTCCATGAACCTTGTGCGAGCTGAAGATCTCTATGAGAGAGGCTTCTTTTGCAAAAATATCTCTGACAGAGATCTTGTGTGAGTGGACTATATCGAAAACGGCAAAGGTAAATATTCATCCGCAGCGCTTCTGCGATGAAGTGTCTGACTAATATTAACACTCCCTTTCCGGCACCCGTTATGCTAGTCTTGTATGCCTTGTTGTTTTGGGCACTTTTATATCATTACATTCCGTTGCAACGGTGCGATTATATCTCCCGCCGGTGCTTGCAATGAACTCATCCGAAAGCGTGAATTTAGTGTTGATAAAAGCTTTAGTATTCTGCTAGACGTGGAAATAGCTCTCTTGATCATGTAGTCTGTTGCCCATGAGAGTATTAAAGATTCATGATGCTGGACTGATGTGCACACCAGGTCGTCAGACCCATGTAGCAAGACCGATGTCGATAAATCTAATCGCTCTAGCTTCAATAGCGAACCAACATGCTAAAACTACACACCGCAGTAGATGACAAAAAATAGGTGAATAGGAGACTATCATAGGCAGACGGGCTTAGAACAAGTCTCTCAAACCCCCAAAACAAATTACTGAGCTCGTCGTGGATGTTTTTCGTACATCAAGATTTCCACGAGGGATACAGAATTCATGAGTACAGGAGTGCATGCGTGATAACTTGCAACAAACAGATCCCAATTGTTATCATTCTTTCATGTGCTCATTTGAAGTGATCCCAAATGGATTACAGCAGTTCGAGCAGGGCGACGAAGAAATCTGAAATTCCTGCTACCTGCTTTGTGAATTCATTCAGTAGGCCAAATTCACATGGCAAACCCCACGATTCGCCGATTCTCCTTCTTCGAAGATAAATATCTACGACAGTGGGTTAAATAACTTTGTTCCCCGTATGGTCATGGTTATACAGAAGTGAGTATTTGAAGATATAGTCTATTGCTTATCACTTATGTTTGAATCACCATGTGGACAAAGGGGTTAATGGACCCGAGACTGTTTAAAGAGACATACTATCTTCGCCATAAAAAATGTATGTGATTGTTTCACGTTAATAAAATAGCACGTAAGTATATGTGTGAAAATCTCGTATTTGTCTAAATAATCTTACAGCCCTTTCCCATTAGCTCGCTGTGAGTCTCAAATTCCATTTCGCCCTTCAGCTTTCCCATCAACATGATCAACGGCCTGCCACAATTATAACTTTAAGCAGTCTTGCCCTCTTTCTTCAACTGCGCCAAAATAGCCTCTCCTACCCCGCTAGCACTCGCCGGATTCTGTCCTGTGATAATCTTTCCTCCATTTGCCACAGCTATGTGTGCAGCCCAGTCCTCTGAAGCCTTCTCATATTTGCCATTGCTAGCTTCACCTAAAGCTGTTTCTAGCTCAAAAGGCATGTTTGCAAGACCTACAGCTACTTCTTCCTCGGTATTTGAGAATCCAGTCACAGGGGCATTTTCTAGCAAATATTTGCCGGAAGGAAGTTTAGCATATGCAAGGGCAGCAGGGCCGTGACAGACAGCTGCGATAATGCGATCCTTGGCGTGGAATTCAGAAATGATTTTGTGAGATGTTTCGTTGTGTGCAAGATCCCACATTGCTATGTGATTTTTAGTAAATTGTCTTCATATTTTGTGACGTCATTTCATGTATGATAGAGCAAAGAGCGGGGGAATACTTACGCCCATGACCACCAACATAGAAAAGAGCATCAAATTCCGAGGCTTTGCCTACGAAGTCCGAAAGAGGTGCAGTGTTCTTCCATAGGGATTCTTCATTCTTCAGGAAATTGACAGAGACATCATCTTTGAAACCTTCAACAGATGCGGGGTCCAAAGGAGCAGCACCGCCACTGACAGAGTTGACAGTTATTTGAGCATGAGGAGAGAGAACGTCATATGGGTGAGCAAACTCGGGCTAGAAAAGAGGAGGAATATTAGCCATGTAGTTGTAGAGAGAGGAAGAGATATGGAGATAGACAATATTATGTGAAAGGTGCAGGGAGACGAACAAGATACCAGCCAGTAGGCTTTCCAGTGTTACCCATCTTATCATGGGAGGTAAGGACGAAGAGAACCTTTGGTTGCTGGGTTTGAGAAGACATGTTGTTGTGTATGGTAGATGGAAGTTGGATTCTGATAGGTTTAGATAGAGGCGTTTGTAAGTTGTTTGTTCTTGCGTGAGAAGAGTCAAGATATGATTGCAATGTAGATGATGTTATTTGAGTATGAGGATTTCCCCATCTCGAAGATATTCACTTCTCTTTATACAACTTCCCCTCACGAAACTACTCTATTGATTCACTTGTGTAAACCAATACGTAGGTCATGACGTGCCCGAGTTTCAGCGATAGAGACCACCTCTCCTGATCCAATAAAGCAAGCTGCACACAATTCAAATGCATCCAAAAACGCGCATCATAGACGGCAATCAACCAAACTGTTGGAAATGCCATGAAACTCTTATCCATTCTTGGCACCCATATCCGATAAATGGGTTAAAAGCTCTGTCAAATGGGCTCAATGAGACACGGTTACCCCTCATTGGTAGCAGGGAGAGCCAATAGTATCATCTCCTGGACTCCGGAGATGGTGCTAGACCCGCATGATTTATCATATCAATGTAAGCAGTTCCAACCTTAAGCTGCTTGCTTACTTCATCACTTATTAAACTCCGAATGAACAATGGAGGGGCAGAGCGGTGATAATATGCGCAGGAGTTATGACTTAGACATCGATAATTCGAATGAACGAGAAGTTGGGATTGGTAAAGTAAGACATCTATCCGTATGACATCTATCTTTTCGAGCTTCTGCGTGCTTCCAATACTTACTTATGTCTCGAAATAGAATGCAACTCGCGCTGGTGAGTCGCTGGCGAGTAGCCGTAGACTTACCCAGCATCTAATCCATACCATATATCTTGGGATCGACCATTCTCGGCAAATCTATGCTGTCATTCAAACGAGATGTACCGGTACGCAAATAACCCGAATATCAAGAAATATAACGTCTCATCACGCGGCAGGTAAACGTATCACGGCATCGGATTTTGCACGTTGTGGTCGGCCTCACAGCGAGCGAAGTATAATGGAAATATGTGTATAGTGTAAGCAATTCATTCACCTGGAAACACAATATGTAACCATCGTTCTCGCTATTCCCCGGAGAGAAATATATACGAACTATATCCTCAATCGCGTTCAAATAAAAAGCAAGAGCGTTTTTAGTTTGTAGGTGGAGAATCCAGAATGTAACCTTATTAATATATACGACGCTTATGTAGCTTCATCTCCCTTCATTCCATCAATCATTTCCCACATTCCGATCCATTTCTTTTTAGAGAAAAAAATGGCATCGCCTTATTTACCATTCCAATGACAATCGCGTCTCATTACTTCCTATTCTCATCCTTCTATCTTTCCTAGTTGTTTATCTTCTCGTTCGTTACCTCCTTGGCCTCTGCCTTCTTGGCTGATAGAAACTGGCTCAGCCACTGAAAGGCCTCACTTGATACGATCAATCCTGTGCTGACGACTGCCTTTCCGTAGCCGAAATAACCTTGATCTTCCGTCTTCTTGACCTCGCTATTGTATTTTCCCAATACATATTCCTTTCCCTCGTTGCTTTTTGTTATCGGGTAGAACACATAGTATTTTCCATCACTATAGAGTTCGCCTGTAGGTTTCTTGACGGCAGGGAATTTCGATTCAATGGTGGATAGAGTAGAGTCGCCAAGCTCGTCGGCTCTCGCGACGTATGGAGAGACATATTGGTAGGGTTTTTGGAGGTATGGAATGAATGGTTTGCCGAACTTCTCGTAAGAGGTTGCAGTCAAATCGATGGATCTTTGACCATATGGGTTGGACTTGAAGGTAGAGATGGAGTCGTGGATGATAGGGTAGGATGTGAGATGCTAGATTTCACAAACGTCAGTATCATGGCATGAAACCAAATCATGATTTGGTAGGATAACTCACGTCAAGGAAGACGGATGAGGGAGTCTCGCCGTTTATTTGGGGTGCCATTCTTTCTCAGACGTGTAGGACAAACAAGGTATTATATGTGACTATTGACGGGCACAATGTTAGCCGGGACCTGTACTTTATGCCATCATGATATAGCTTGTTGCGGATCAGAGTTTTACGGTCGTGCCTTGCAGAAGACGGCAATGGCATTCAGGAGTATACATACTAGCTGCTTGGTATCTGACAATCCGTTCCTGGATGGAAATGTGACTAGTATAAAGCTTTGGGTGAGAAGGGGGAGAGATGGTGGTCAGAAAATTGAGAGTAAATTCTTGGGCAATGAAAGATGTGTGGTGTCTGAGGTTAATAAGTGATGGAAGAGCAAGAACTATGGGTAAAGTTTAATGCGCCACAAGTCTGGGCTTTTCCAAGAGAGGTTGATAAAATAGGAATAAGACGAGATATGTGAATTTGCATGTGCTCAACGCATTCCCCGATCTGATTGCAAACGGGTTCTAAGCCGGTCCATTGGAGGATTGATCGGACATATTCAGCCCAGGGGCTAAATCAGCTATTGGGATTGGCATATGATAGAGTTTTTTTCTTTTCTTTGTTTCTTTTGGGGGGGGCGGAGGGTGGATGATGGTGCAGAAGATGTTGTCAAGTGGATTGACCGGGTTGGATTTGACTGAAATGGAATGGAATGGATCGGACTGATTGATAGAAAGTCAGAAAGCGATAGTGGGTGGAATGATGAGTGATGAGTGATGAGTGATGAGTGATGAATGGTGTGTGGCCCGTGTGGCCCGTGTGGGTTAAACTTGTTCGCATGCAATGCCAAGGAGCATGTGAAAGTGCAATAGATCAACAGTTATGTAATCTCGGACCTTTCTGCTCGCAGCACAACATTCCTGCATTCGACGGTATAAAGGGGAAGGAGGCGAGAGGGGAGGGAGAGGGGAGGGAGAGAGAGGGAGAGAGATACCAGATACCAGATACCAGCTACCAGATACCAGCTACCAGATACGAGATGTCAATGACAAAACCCCTTTGCCATATACCATATACCATATATCAAAATCCCTTTCAAGATTCCTGAGATAGAGCTTCTTTTTGATCAAACCTCCATCTACTTCTGCGAGACCTTATGTGTTAGAACTAACACGAAATCCAAACCCTACGCAGATCACCGTTAAGACCCAAGGATTGTAATTGATTTGTGATTCCTCCTCCGTGTTCAATGCCATGCCATGCACATTGAACCCTTGATCTCCTGCCTATTTGTATCATACGATATACATCGGCGCCAGCTAGATATGGCTGGGTATACATGAGGATGATACACCACCCCTTTGTATTGTGTTTCAGTACTGTACATCGCACACCAGTTGCAGCCGAGCTTCGTATCGCTCGTAGGAAGGATCCGTCTTACGCATGGCGGAAGTCAACTTGGACCAACTGCACTCTCAACTTTTGACATGTGAAGGTGTACTGACACTATTGGAGAAAAATAGATAGCTCGAGTCTAGACTGCAGGAATGACTGCACACATGCATTACTAGGTAGTTCTCGTATACAGATTTATTAAATCCATAATGAATCAGGTCACTGGCTTATGAAATGTTCGACGTCGAATCATGTAGTTCTTCCGGGTACATATTTATGTGTATAGTTCAACTAAAGGTCTTAGAAAGAGAGTTAAATATTCAGCTAGGCCAGCTCTGCATCTGAAAAGTACTTGTGTCTTGAGATCGATACATAGCCCTCGCTTTTCCTGACAGAGCAGCCAGGTTAAACTTGCTCGACACCTCTCTTCCACAGCTCTTACGTACACTCAATCGCATCATACCGCCGAGACCGAATGATTCAACCAATGCATTGCCACGTCTGATATGACTGACACTACAGGTCTCATTTAGCGATTTCGGAAAGCTCTGTTCTCTTATGGTCACCGCCGTGGTGCCGACTTCCACATTCGCCAACATTATCATCTTGCGATTTTGTAAAATAGACATGTCGTGCCAGAACCCGAGTCCTTCGTTGCTCTAGAATTCTTGCAAGAGTTGCGAACGATTGATCGTATCAATATTCCTCCTCGCCTTCAAACTCAACACGCTCGCTACAATCTACATATCCTTCTTCGTCTTGACCTTTTTTCGTGCTTCCTCGTTATTCGGCATGGACCTTTTTCTTGGAATATCACCTAGTGTCGGTTCGGCATCCATTTCAGATCCATCTTTGACAACCGGCTCGGTATCCCACTGCTGAGCTAATACAGATGCGGAATCTTCAACACGGTGGGCAACTTGTGTTGCTTTGTTCGTGGCTCGATATAAGTATACCGCATGTCTATTTAACGCCTTATAGTATTCTGACTCTTCTTCTGTGTGGGTTGACAAGCGCCAAGGTCGAGGTTCTCCAGGGACTATAGCTTGATCAGTATCAAGGTGAATGATGAACCCAAAACGCTACATACATAAATATATCCAAGCCCAACTTTCGGCCAACCAGGGTGGCTTGGGGAACACGATATCACGAAAAGATAGATCGTATCTTTCGCCGGGATATCTTTCGTGGCATCTTTCCTGCATCTCTTTCAAGACGCTATTGACTTCTTCATCCGTGTAGCCATGCTGTGAGCTTGTCGCTTTGGCCAGAATCTCATCGTAAATACTTTCATATAGTAGACTCATCACTCCTTGATTGTTTTGCATCCTGACAATGTGTTCAAAGTGTAGAAAGTTCGAGTTGTTCTGGCGTGGAACTTGAAGTCTTATGGTGTGTGTTTGAAGAAAAGATGCAGTCAAGTAGCATATGTATGAAGGTGAGATTTCTCAAGGCCGAGGAAGTTGAAAATGATTGTTGTTCACTGCATGGCTTCAACATGAAGTACAACTTTTATATTCAACTATGCTGTATGTATCTACTGCTGAACTTCTCTACCGTATCAATCTATGGCATTGCGATTCGAAGCTTTGAATCCATTCTAGAGTTATCTTGTCTTTGCTCAGGATCGGAACTTCACGCCTCGTCGAAGCATACACAGTAAGTGATGCAAAGTATCTCGCCCTGTTACTCTACGTCAAAGGATTCACGGACACTAAATTGGGTGACCTTAATAATCCCTCCGTTTCGTCCTGTTCCCAACTGCAACCACCAGCATTGTGAATCATTCTGCCTTCCAGTTATACCTCGTCCCCTCTTTCACATCTTCGCAGTTACCTATGTCTCCTGTGTATCTATCATTCTAATTGTTGTTCATATCGCTTGCCCTTTTTTCCTGTGTTCACATGGGTTGGTAAGGTCGGGACTCTGGCAGTGTTGCAGTTCTTTCGAGACAACATGAATTAGAAGAACAAGCTGACATCAAATCTTCAAACAAAGGCGTCCACCCAGTCAGGCACAAATGATGGTACATGAAAGGTATGGAGCGAGCTACTATCAGTTCTATAGTTCTATCTCACACATGCTATGCGCCAAGTCTGAGCATATTGGCACCTCAATCTATAGAAGCGTGGTTATCACCGTCCATAATTCCTTGGGCGGGGAAAGCGATCCATTCGTGACTTTTGATGCTGGATCGTGGTTGGAATAGCCGGTCGAGGGAGGTATCAATCATTTTGATTCCATTGAGCCATGACGATTCAATCGGCTAGCTTGTAATTTATATTTGACAGCTTTGAGTTGCCTTCTGAATCAGCTTAAATGTGCTTAGATCCCTTCGCTTTGGTTTGGTCGTTGCAATGACCACGCTTGAAGTTGAGATAGTCTACACCTCCTTCTCAGCATAGTCTCTTACGTGGGAGTCTATTAAACTACAAGCGGACTGACCCTTTCTCAATGTCCACCAAGACCTGCCATGTGGCGATGCTTCTCGAACACCTACCTAGCACATTGAAACCTCCACGTTCTACCACTCAGCGCCTTTCTGGAAGATGAACACCGACATAACTTTACCCAAATTTTCGCCTCGAGGTTGACGCATAGATATTGAAAAGTAGCTATCCGATGTAAATATATATTTCACTGGTCCCGTTTTGGTATCGTTGCTCTCTAACTGTTACATCTTGACATTATATCGAAAAAGAAATCTAATAAAAGACAGAACGATTGAGCCGCCGATATGGTCTACAAGACTTGGCGTTCGTTTACCTCATATTATCATGGGGTTCTTAGAAGTTGCCAGCTCAGGACAAAACCTTGATCTATACCTACACAAGAGGGGTTAAAGAGCCCTTGAAAAAGATCGTTCATCTCCAGATATCCAAGGTATCAGATGAACACAAGCCACCAAATCACTTTTTGGCCATACAAAAGTAACCCAGGGATTTGACATTCCATGCAGGTCCTATCTCTAAGCCTTTGTAGTGGACGGATCTATTCGGCATGAACAAATATGGTACCAGCCTTCATTGGATTAAAGCACCAAGAAAGAATTGATGGGATAATACCGATGTAAATTGCACCTGTCAAGCGAGGAGACATTAGTCTCTCAGGGCGAATAAATCTATAGGACGATATATGTTTCGGCAATAAAATGCTAGTAACAAGACTCTAGTGCAGAAACCCTTCAAAAGATACGAGGTAAATTCAGGTAGAGCGAGACTTCTGCTTTAGAAATAAAATATGATAATACAATCTATCCAGATTAATCTATCTTCCCGGGGTATTATTAAAAGAAATCCTGACTCGACTCCACTTCTCATCTGCGACTTCTGTTGGCTTCTCCTTTAACTTCTCTATTACCACTGTCAGCTCCGCCCCTCGACTTCTCTGAATTAATACCAGTATCTGGCTTCATCTCGAAGGTTACTTTCTTCTCCTTTTTCCCTCTTTTCGTCCCATTCTTATGTAGCCCCAAAATTGAGCAAGCCTTAAAGGCTGCGAGCCAAACGCCATAAACTATGCTTACAATCACCGTGATGAAATCCAAAATATGCACAAACCACCAAATATGCTGAGTACCCAATCCACAATTCGCAAATTCGAATTGCCACTCCCAACTTTCTTTGTCGAACCATAAACTCAGTAATCCCGCATTTCCAGCGAAATCCCCCATCATGCTCCGTACAGTAACTTCACGCAGTCCGGGTATACCTGATTGATTTACTAGATGTTTGGCTTCTGAGTATCTATCGCACTTCCACTCTCTATCCTCTTCGGGTAAGCTTTGGTTGATGTAGTGATAGATATCACAACCTTCATGATCGTGGCCAGTGAGAATAATACCATGTCTTCCCATGCCTTGTCCGTCTACATGCGCACTACCGCTCATGCCAAAAACACCTTCTAGCATACCTTTGGATGCATCGCGGGAGAGGTGGTTTTGTTCCTTAACTCCATTCTCGAATTCTCCATCGAAGAAGTCAAAGAACGGTCCGTCTACACAGATCCCTCCGTCTTTGTACAATGGGATGTGAGTGAGGACTAATGTAAAAAGTGCGGATCGCTCAACGGCGTGAGAAGTACTTATCAAGTCATTAAGAAATTGATATGACTCGTCTTGGAGGTCTTTATCCGATACGGGCGTGTCGAGATTCATGTCATTGAGGATCATAATCCTAATTTCAGGAATGTCCCTTCCATCTGTCTCGATATCTGTCATAGAAACTGAAGAAGAATTATGGTTGGAAGGTAGCTGAAATCGAAGTTCGTAGTTCGCTTTCCCAAAGACGCGCTCAAATCGAGCAACTCGATCCTTTGAAATATCTCCAGCATATCCAACATCATGATTACCTGCCACGTTTATAATCCTCTTCTTCCATGCCGCAGCGTCATCTCCGAGCATTATTGTATTCTGAAAGTCGAGAGCGGGCGGTGACATAATCTCATCCGGAATTCGTTCTCCATGTTTGAATACCCGAGTCCAATACCTTCGCCCACGTTCCTCAAATTCTTCATCATCTATCCATTGACTCCCTACAAGATCCCCGAGTACAGTAACATGTGTAGGGTCCAACCACCAGTGCGTTGCGCGGTAGATATGTCCTAAGTAATAATCATTGCCAATGTGGTCAAATCGTTTGCGATAAACCTCGAAAGCCTTGGGAAGATCGTCGAGCCAGAAATCTATGATATCATGGAGGCTGTGTCGCACACGCTGTAGAAGGCTATGTGTCGTGCCGCTGAATATCCCCGAATCTACAAAGAATTTCTTCAAACTGGGCAAATTGACAGAATCGATATCTCGTATGGATGATTCACCCTCGAGTTGAGGATCCCCCAAAGCCAGGAGCCTAAACGGTGCTACCTTAGTGGCATCATACAAATTGGGAAGCGTGTGCTGACGAAGTGTATTGACGTATGCTTCTGAAGCATCGTATCCGGGAGAAGGAAAAGCGCAACCATGGAATGCAGGGTATAAATAAAGATAAGAGGTGAAGGTCAAGGAGAGAGGCACAAGGAGAAAGAGTGCATAACGCAGCACCGATATTAAAAACATAAAGAAGGTAGCATTTGAGCACAGCACACAAACAATCTAGCAGTAGAGACTGAAATAATATGGGAGAGATATGTAACGTGGTGTTGATGCAGAAGAGGAGAATAGGAGTATATTTACTTTTCAAATATCTCTCCTTCTCCTTCTTCCATCCGATGAATTTCATCGAACCCACGTCGATGTGGAATTTGAACAAATTACTGGCCAGAACCCAAACGAGGGAGCAAGGGTTCAGAAGGGCCCGAGCTCTGAATGATTATGTCATCTGCCACGTGATCATGGCGGTAAGATGTTATGCCCCGCAAAAGAACGGAACTCCGAGAAGAATGACCGAATGACCGAATGATCGAGTGATCGAGTGATCAACGCTAAGCCTCCACGGTGATCCTCTCCTCTCTCTACCCGATGAGCCGGTGTTAGCACGCCGGCTGAAGCCATCCTCCCATCCTTCTGTGTTTTGCATACGATGCATGTTCGGGAAGGGAGCTTTGATTGGAGATTCATGCTGAGCCTTGGTCTCTCTAACGTGTTTTGGCTACTTTGACTCTGCTGCCCCCCCGCCACTTTTGAAAAGCTGCTCAAGGCAACAGAATACCAGGGAACAAAGTTGATTGTCGGTTGGAGGAGAAGCTTTGTCAAGCCTTTTTCAAGCATTCGTCAAGCATCATCTGACAGTCATCGGAATTGATTTTACAACAGACTTCCACTACATCAATTGTAAGGCGCGAGCTACACCTACACCTTCCTTCGAGGAGGCTTCTAGCGTCGTAATCAGGGCGATCTTCTCTTCCTGTCATCTCTGCACAGCACATCTCAGCCTCACTACTAAGGTGCAGCATTGTTACATTCCATTACATACTCACTACCTACGTTTGCACAGATCGTTTCCGCCTCATGGATGCGATTAACTAAGCTACCATATATATGGTCGGTGAATTTCCTTGTCCACTTCTTACATCCATCTTTCCTTTACCAACTTCATTCCACACAATCACCATAACCAACCATCAAGTTATAAGTACTAGAAGTCCTCCTCTAAAACACAATACTTCTTTTTTCCGATGAAGTAGAGGCAAATCCATCACACTATGCCTTTTCTCAATAAATTACTCCATAAAGGAGACCAAGAAAAATCCTCCGAGAAAAACGTCCCTTCACAACCATCTCCAACGTCCCCAAACATAGTAAACGAAGAGCCGCTGGGCTACACAGCTACCGATAGTCCCGCTGAAACGGATCTGGCTGCGGCTTTTGCCAATCTCAATGTCTCACAGACAAATATTCCTGCTTTCCCAAATGAAGATCTATGTCTTGCACACCTCAAATTATTGAAGACTTTCCATACTCTCAAAGAAGATGTCGGCTATGCCGATGGATTATTTGGTCTATGGGATGCGCGTTGCGAACTTCCAGTTGTCGAGAACCGTGATAAAGCATTGGTAGCGATGCGAGAAAAGAGATGGTCTCTGTACATTGCGAGAGCGGTAGAGAGGTTTGAGGATTGGTGGTTGAAGGTATTGTGTGAGCAAGAGTATGCCACAAGGTTGCAACAAAAGGACATGACGATGCCCTCGGATTTTATCGATTTTCCGAAGAAGGGTGTAGCTAAGGCTTGGAGCACGTCAATGTTGCCCCCCATAGGTGTGTTTTATGTTTCAAAGATTACACTCATGCAAAGTATGTCCTGATATTGAAACAAGATGTTCTCATGGTATGGCATTCATTGATGCTCAACCCTCGAAACTACCTGGAAGATTGTATGCGTTTCGGTTTGAAAGATCTGTGGGTAACAGGCATGCCCTGGCATGCTGTCAACACAGCCATCGATACCAACTTCAATTATCAAGTACCAGAAGCAGCCAAAGAAAGATTCACGAGTGCCACAGGGCATCATTGGATCAATGCCAATGACCATCCAGCAAAGACACTAAATTGCCCGCGGTGTTCTCAGTTATTGGAGATTCCGTGGACTACATGCACTGCAAATGAAAAGCCATCACTCAAAGAGTATGAAATCTGTTCTAGCCTCTTGGAATTTGTTGCTAATATCAATAGAATTATGGAGATGAATGGTACGGGTTATGGAGATCTAGATTTATCACACATTTGCCATAAATGCAGTGGCCAAATCAATCATGATCTCTTGCGAGTTGCCAAATTTAAGAGAGAGGTTGAAAACCTGATCATGAGGGACTATCCTTTAGGGGGCACAATTTTGTCTCCGAGTACTGGCATTCCAGATGCCTCAAATACAAAATCTGGTTCCTGGCACCAAAATTCATTCCCCAATCGCATGATTACTGTTGAGCTGAAGGTAAAAATGCTAGAACTAATTGATAGAAACCCCGATACAAAGCCCGCTATGACCGATGTTAGGGATCTTATTGAGGAAACATTCAAAAGCAAATCTGCCCTAAAGAAAATCAACAATGGGAGGAGCACCTTATTACGAGGAGAGTGCCTTTCTGTTCGAAAGATGATGTCGAGATATTGGCAAAATTCTTCAATCTTCGCGCTTGAACTTGGAGGGGCTGTAATTCGTCAGAGTGTCTTTGTCGATAAAATGGCCAATCTTGACTGGCTCCATTCCCCGGCTGCTCGAGAAACGATGAGTCGATTACTTACAAAGTATAAAAGATTCATTGATATCATGCGTCTTCATCCAAAAAAGGTTTGTGTTCCAACCTTGGACGTTGATTTGGCTTGGCATACTCATCAACTATCGCCAAAACAATACTACGATTATACGTTCTCAAAATGCCTGAAATTTATAGATCATGATGATAAGATGGAAGAAGACGTTCTCTCTACTGCCTTCGAATGGACAAGTAAGACCTATGAGAGACTCTACAGGCAAGTGTATTCTGAATGCACTTGTTGGTATTGCGAGGGTAATGTCTGTCTCCTATTCGTCAAGTGTATGCTAATATTTTCCAGCCATTCGTTCCAAGTACATTGATTCGTCAAGCCGTATGTTCGGAACCTCCAAATACGAAAAAGCTCTAGACACTTTTTATACATCCGGAGCAGCAAGTCAAGTAAGTAAATTGACAAGAAATTCACTAATTTCTTTGCTGTTACTGCCTGCTTTCATTCTCTGATCACACACTTCATTTAATATTACCCACCCATATACTCCATATGTAGCATTGATACCTCATCTTCTTTGGAATTCTATCCTTGATAGGCAATACTGATCCCAAATCTTGTAGTGTGATCCCAACAATAGCGCACACATCAGCGCGCACTGCGCTGTTCGCGTCGAAGAGTCCGAAACCCGTGCTTTGGTTTTCGATATGCTTAGTCGAAGAAATAAATCCGAAATGAATCACGCTTATGACAAAGCTCGTCAAAGAGCTGAACAGAAAGGAAGGACTATCCCTCCCAGAGATGATTATTATTACTCGGCTTGGGGCTATCCATATATGATGTATGGGCCGTACATGAGTCCGATTTATGTCGGTGCTCCGATTTACTATGCGGGAGATCCGTGCGTGATGCCTGTTGGTGCGGGTATGGCCGGAGCTTGTGCAGCTGGATCTTGTGGAGGTACAGTTGCAGCTGGTGGGTGTGGCGGCGCTGGTGGATGTGGTGGAGGTGGTGGAGGTGGTTGTGCAGGTGGTGCAGTGGGAGGAAGTGGTGGCGGATGTGCAGGAGGTGGAGGGGGCGG